>PVIU01003187.1:0-151047 GCA_004026605.1 Ondatra zibethicus | reverse complement strand
AAGCAAACAAGATTGCCAGGTAAAAGGTGGGAATACAGGGGTGGGCATAGAGGTGGAGTTGGGGGGCGGGGGAGGGGAGAGGGGGAAGGAGAAGGGAGAAGGGAAGGACTGAGGAGAGCTTGGGGGAGTGGGAGGGTGAAGATGGAGGAAAGGTGGATATTGGAGAAGGGAATAAGATATCTACATTATTGGAGTCATTTTAGGACTGGCAAGATACTTGGCTCTAGAGGAGATCCCGGGTGTCCACAGGGATGTCCCCAGCTAGGTCCCTGGGCAGCAGAGGAGAGGGTGCCAGAACTAGCATTGTCCCATAGTCACACTGATGAATATCTTGATCACATCCATAGAAATTTCATCCGATGGATGAAGATAGAGACAGAGACCCACATTCACACCAGAGCAATGGATTGAGCTCCCAAGGTTCAGTGGAGGACCATTGTAATAATTTCATATTAAAGCAAATCCTGTCTTTCTAAGCTTGGGTTTCTTGACTCAATATGATATTTTCTAGATCCATCCATTTGCCTGCAAATTTGAAGATGTCATTTTTTCTGCTGTGTAGTACTCCATTGTGTAAAAGTACATTTTCCTTATCCAGTCTTCAGTCGAGGGACATTTAGATTGTTTCCAGGTTCTGGCTATGCCAAGTAATTCTGCTATGAACATAGCTAAGCACATGTCTTCTCTATATGATTGAGCATCCTTTTGAATATATACCCAAGAGTGGTATTGCTGGCTCTTGAGGGAGGCTGTTATCTAATTTTCTGAAAAATCGCCATACTGATTTCCAAAGTGGTTGTACGAGTTTGCACTTGTACTCACTCATGAGTGGCTTCTAGACATAAAGTAAAGAAAATCCAACCTATAATTCAAATCCCAGAGAACCTAGACAACAAAGAGGACCCTAAGAGAGACATACATGAATCTAATCTACTTGGGAAGTAGAAAAGAAAATATCTCCTGAGTAAATTAAGAGCATAGGGACCATGGGAGAGGGTAAAAGGGGAGAGGAGAGGAAGGGAGGGGAACAGAAAAAAATATGTAGCTCAATAAAAAACAATAAAAGTTATGTTAAGTAAAGTACAGGGATTCTTAGCTAATAATCAGAAAAATAGAATTTTAAAAATAGACATACAACTAGAAATGTATTACCAATAAACTTTTGAAAATCAATAAAATGATTTTATTTCATATAAATAAAATAAAATAAAACTGTTATTTTGAAAAAGTTTTTAGAAATAACTTCTATCAGAAGCTAAAAATAAATCATTGTATTTTTCTTTTGTTTAGATACAAAAGTTACTAATTTTTTATTGTTCTTAAAGGTTCTTTTGTTACTTTGAAATATAAATACCTGGAAATGGAGCATCTGTAAGAAAGAATTCACATTTCAGGGATGGAAAAGAAAACAAAATAACTAGAAGATATTTATTTTTACTGAATTAATTAAGGTTCAAACTTCTACATATGTTACATCTTTCTATATGTGATTTTTTTCAAAGTATTGCCTCTACTTTGCCTTAAATATGTTTATTTGCTCATGTGAATCAAATACAAATACACACTTAAAAGTCTTGTTTCTTATTAAATTGCAAAAAGCTGTAAAACTAAAGCAAACCCTGATTATATTTATAATTTATACTCATAGTTGAAGAAAATATTTAAACTCAATATTTTAATTTATTTTGGTTAATTTTTTTCTCAACTTGATACAAAGTGTCTTTCTTTGGGAGACAGTACTCTGATTAAGAAAATGACTTCTTAGGTGGGTCTATGTATGTTTTTCTTTGGGTTCACCTTATTACTTAGCTTTTCTAGGATCATGAACTATAGGCTCAATTTCCTTTGTTTATGGCTAGTATCCCCTTATGAGTGAGTACATACCATATTCATTTTTGGGGGTCTGGGTTACCTCACTCAGGATAGTGCTTTCTAATTCCATCAATTCACAAACAAAATTCAAGATGCCATTTTTTTTTTTTAACCGCTGAGTAGTACTCTAATGTGTAGATGTGCCACACTTTCTTTATCCATTCTTCAGGTGAGGGGCACCTAGGTTCTTTCCAGGTTCTGGCTACTACAAATAATGTTGCTATAAACATAGCTGAACAAATGCTTTTGTAGTATGATTGGACATCTTTTGGGCATATTCCCAAGAGAGGTATTGCTAGATCCTGAGGTAGGTTGATTCCCAATATTCTGAGAAATGATCATATTGATTTCCAAAGTGGTTGCACAAGTTTGCATCCCCACCAGCAATGGATGATTGTTCCGCTTACTCCACATCCTCTCCAGCATAAGTTATCATTGGTGTTTTTGATCTTAGTCATTCTGACAGGTGTAAGATGATATCTCAAAGATGTTTTGATTTGCATTTCTAAGATAGCTAAGGAAGCTGAACATTTCCTTAAGTATCTTTTGGCCATTTGTAATTCTTCTGTTGAGAATTCTCTGTTTAGTTCAGTACACCATCTTTAACTGGGTTATTTAGAATTTTAATATCTAATTTCTTGAGTTCTCTATATATTTGGAGATTAGTCCTTTGTCTGATGTGGGGTTGGTGAAGATCTTTTCCCATTCAGTAGGCTATCTTTTTGTTTTATTGACTGTGTCCTTTGCTTTACAGAAGCTTCTCCATTTCAGGAGGTCCCATTTATTCATTGTTGCTCTTATTGTCTGTGCTACTGGGGTTATATTTAGGAAGAGGTATTCTGTGACCATATATTTCAGGCCACTTCCCACTTTCTCTTCTATCAGGTTCAGTGTGGTCGGATTTATATTGAGGTCTTTAATCCATTTGGACTTGAGTTTTGTGCATGGCAATAGATATGGATCCATTTTCATTCGTCTACAGGTTGACATCCAGTTATGCCAACACCATTTGTTGAAGATGCTTTCTTTTTTCCATTGCATAATTTTAGCTTCTTTGTCAAAAAATCAGGTGTTCATAGGAGTGAGGATTAATATCCAGACAAGATCACCTGACAAAATCGGGGAGATAGGGGTCGGGGGATAGAAAGAAGGGGAGAAAGGGAGGGTTGAGGAGAACTTGAGGGAACGGGATAGTCGAGATGGAGGAAGGACAGATATGAGAGCAAGGAGAGATATCTTGATTGGTGGAGCCATTATGGGGTTAGAAAGAAACCTGGCTCTAGAAAAATTCCCAGGAATCCACAAAGATGACCCCAACTAAGATCCTAAGCAATAGAGGAGAGGGTGTCTGAACTGGCCTTGTCCTGTAGTCAGACTGATGATTATCTTAAATATCACCAAAGAACCTTCGTCCAACAACAGATGGAAACAGAGGCAGAGAACCACTAGAATGAGCTCCCAAGGTCCAGTTGAAGAGTGGAAGGAGTGAGAATAAGAGCAAGGAAGTCAAGACCATGAGGGGCTCACCCACTGAGACAGTTTGCCTGACCTAATGGGAGCTCACCAACTCCAACTGGACTGGGAGTAAACGAGCATGGGATCAAACTATTCCCTCTAATGTGGTTAATAGTTGGGGCCGACTGAGGGGCCACTTACAGTGGCACTGGTATTTATTTTTACTGCATGTACTGGCTTTTGGGGATCCTATTCTCTTTGGATGTATACCTTGCTCAACCTAGATATAGTAGGGAGGGCCTTGGACTTGCCACATGGCAGGGTGCCTTGTCCTTTCTTGGGATTGGAGGGGGAGGGGTGGGAGAGTGTGTGGCAGGAGTGGGAGGAGAAGAGGGAGTGGGAATTTGATTTGGATTGTTATTTTTTAAGTAATAAAATAATAAAGAAAAAAGAAAAGAAAATGACTTCCTCAGATTGGTCTATAGGCAAATCTGAGAGACAGTTTATTGATTAATAATGGATGTTGGTTGGCCCAGTCCACTGTGGGTAGTATGCTAGTACACATTTATAAGCAGCTTGGACACATAATACCTAAGTGAATCATCCCAATATAATACTTTACAATGCAAGGAGGCAGAAATTACAACTTCTGACTTAGTGCTTACGTTATAGGGAACATCTATGGGGGATAGACTGGTTTTCTGGAACTTATCCAAAATATTTTCATATGATTTTCTTAGTACTAAAAATATACCACCTTGCCAATATAGGCCCTACATCAGAATATGTGTATGTATGTGAATAAATACATATATTTTTAAGAATATAAAGTTATAGTCAAGATGAGGTAATTTTAGAACAAAATAAGAATTAAAAACTTCATACATTTATTCTTCTGTTATTGTACTCCCATCCCCACCCCCAAGTCTTATCTCTGCACAGCATGGAAGGCCCATACATCCCAAGAAATGGCTGATGATATTAAATTAGGTTCAGAAAAGTCCCTTATTTAGATTTGTTATTTAAGTATTGTAAGTCAACAACCAGATAGGTGGAAATGTTACCTCAAAAAATGACACTCCAAATCTTCCTGAACAAGAGAAGCAAGACTACACAGACATACCTAATGACATATATGAGCAGTTTGTGCAGTCTTCTCCAAAACCGTTTTGAAGTTTAATGCTCACAGTGAGGCTGGAAATTTAGATTACAGGTCCTTGGAATGTGTTAGATAATTATGACTGATAAGAGGAAGACAAACCAGGGGAGACAAAGGTAGGATCCCTATCTCTCCCCGTGTGATTTCTGGTGCCACAGCAGGGCTCTGCAAGCAAGTACACCACATGCAGAAGCAGCCCCGTTAGCCTTGCTCCATAACTGTGAGCCAAAATAAGCTTAATTGTTTTACAGATCACAAGGTCTATGGTACTATATCATTAGTAACAAAATAGTAGACTAATACACAAGAACAATAAGCCAATAACAAACTGCATTGCTGAGACTTGAAAGGGAAGGTTGTCCAAAGGGGATATCCAAAGATACTTGAGGCTCTTTTTCTCTGGAGACACCTGTTGGTTCAGGGGAGGCAAACTGTAAGAAGCAACCTTATTGAGCGGAGCTTGATGAAGGTTCATGGGGCTAGAAAACCAAAACTTTGAAATCAAGTTCAAGTAAAAAGGGCTTCTAAGCTGGGAGCTTCTCCACAACCTTCCCACCTCACATGTCACATCAACTGCACCCCAAAAGGAGCCAGCTGAGGAGTAAACACACCCAGAAGTCTTTGCAAATGCCAGAAGTCTCCCTGAATCTTCATTTCTACAGTTATGTAGTATGTTGTTTCCCAGATTCTCCTGGAGGAAATCGATCCTAGTGAGGTCAGATCAACTTAAGAAGAGGGAACACAGAAGAGAGATACCAAGAAGATTCAGCCTGAATGCGGATAGCTCAGAGAATGAACAAACAATGGTCAAGGAGGACAAAGCTTCAGCTATAACAAATTAATTCAAGATATCTTGTACAGCACAGTGACAACAGCTAACAATAATGGATTATTTGCCCAATATTGCTAATAAATAATTAGTCCTATGCTAAGTGATGAATGTGGTGATTATCTTTCATAATTATGAATAGCTAATGTTACAAACTACAAATATGTGTAATTTTTATTTGTCAGTTGTATCACAATAAAGCTATAAAGCCCGCAAGAGAAAGCCCCTTACTATTCCTCAAAGTGAGAATATCAATGATGATTTAAGCAAACCTAAAAAAATTTGAAAAATTCATTAAGAAAATTTTCTGGTTAGAAAAAAGCAAAAGTTCAGCCCAGCTGAGTCTTTGGGTGACATTAGTTCTAATCACCCACCCAGAACCACACATGAGAGGCCACAGTAGAACCATCATGTAAGTCACAGTCACCACAGAAATGTAACAAACAAAAAAAATTGGCTTATGACATTAAATTTGGTCGCATTTTTTGTGCAAAAATAGGTAGCAGAAATATCTGTGTTTCCTAAACAACAAGAATACAAATGTGTGTTGTAACATCTTAGGTAACTTCTAAATCAAAGGAGAATGACTATGTCATTAAAAAGCTAATGGGAGAAAAGTAGAACAGTAACAATATCCAACTCTCCCAAACTTGAGAGCTACATCTAGGATACTTATTTACAGCAGGCCACAGCTCCTGCAACAGTAACTACAAGAAAAAGGTAAGTAAATGAATCAAATCATGTTGTCATGGTATTAGAAATCAGTGAATAATAACTAAGCAACATGAAATTAAAGAAAACTAAGAAAAAATTAAGGATACATATGTAAGACAGGAGACATTCCACAGAAAGCAAATAATGCCCGACCTACACCACACTATCACCCCCCTGGAACATGAACTGATGGGAGCTGCAGACCAAGATCTGTTATCTCAAAGCCTGTCCAGTTTGCCTTGGCACAGACTCAAAAGTGGGGAATGTAAACTAGAGCAACTTTCAATATTCATAAGGGAAGACTGATGGTTGGAGGGAGCAGAAACTATAACGATGTATTCACAAGGTGTCTCCACAGTCTGATGCTAGACACAAACTACTGTGTATAGCACAATATGCAAGTATCACACTGGTCTAGTAGTCTAAATACCTGCTTCCTAATCTGACTTCATCGCTAGACTTCTTTTGTGTTTATATAAAGCATTTTCTGTCTGTGATACATTAATAGATGTGTGATGTGGGGATGGTGTAAAAACTATAAACATAAGCGTTTCCCTTCCTCCTCACTGGAATTAAATAAAAAGGATGAAGCACATCTTCACTGAAAAATGTCACTCATATATCCAGACTTGAGCTTTCTACACAAAATTAAAGTATTTCATTGATTTTGACTCTGTAAGCACAGTAAAATATGTTTTCACCACACATGAATTTGAAAGGTATGGAAGTATTACCAGTGTGACATAGTATGATGTCTAGAATATGAATAAAAGGGTGTATCCATTAATTAAAATGGCTATAATGAGAAGAGCTTTGAAGAAATTGACACACACACACCCAGCTATGTAAACACTCCACATTCTGAACTCATACCAGCGCTTTTGTTCCTTCCTGTTTAACATGCTCACTGGTGTCTAAAGTTCTCTGATGCAAACCCATCACCAGAATGACGGCCACAAATTGTTAGGATTGTGATTTGGTGAACTTTAATGACAGCGACATAACAAACAGGAAAACTGGACCAAAAGACAGACTTTGCTAAAAAATTTATGCTCTAAAGTGCAATTAGCTGCCTCCTTAGCAGATGGCAAGGGGTTATCCAGTTATCATTAGAAAACCACAGAGGGTATTTAAATGTGCCCTTTCAGATTCTGAAGACTTGATAGACAGCAAAAGCTCACAGGTGCCATCTTCTTTACCAGGGAAGCCTTTTCTGATCATTTCCCACAGTCTTGGTGGCAGCATAAATAAACAGTGAAACAAATGGCCAGTAAACTGCTTAACGGTGACATTTAAAGAGAATATCAAGAAAATGATCTTTCGGTAAGAATTATTCAGAAAAGGGGAGTCATTTAGACAAATTCACTGTCAAAGCATCTTGAATATCTTTTTAAAATTTAGATAAGCTATGTTATCTCATGCTTTCACGCCTACAAAAGAGATATATTTAAACCGTAATTTGTTGCCTCTGACAGCAAAAGGGAAGCACAAATTAACAGGCTTTTAAGTCCAGTTCAGAGCTTCCTGTCCCTGCGAGTTGTAGAAATAAGCAGCATTCACATTTGTCTTTTTAAAAAATCCCAAAGTCGGGAGAGCCAATGGAAGAACTATTTGAGCCATAATTATAACTTGTGATCGAATACGAAATTTTGCTACCCATGATTACACTTGGTTATATAACAATTTAGTGAGTGGATTGTGTCTTTGGTGTGAATAGCTTGTGCTTATTGTTGTTGTGTTTTAAGGAATGGGTTGCATGAATACACTACAGAGAGGTTAGAATACCAGGCTTTAGAAGTAAGTACACTTGAATTCCAGACTGAGATCTAATATTTACTGCCTGTAACCTCAAAAGTTCCCTACACTAGACTTATACTCCATGTTCTTCCTCTAAGAAGTGGATGGCACATTGTATATAGACTGCACAAAGCACAATATTAGTCAGTCAATGTCTTAGTCTATGTTGGGCTGCTACAACAAAACAGTACATATTAGAAAAATGTAAGCAATATTTTTTGTCTCACTTCTAAAGATGGAGAAGTCCAAGGGTAAAGGGAACATCTGGTGACCTTTCAGTTGAAAGCTATCTTGCTGTATTATGTGGAATATTCCTTTATACTATGTGAATATGTGTCACTGTGATTGGGTTAAAAAAGAAGCTGACTAACCAATAGTTGGACAGATAGACATTAGGGGAACTTGTAGAAAAAGGGGAGTATGAGGAAGAAGAAAAAGAATCTCTCAGAATCAGGAAGAGATGCAGAGAGAAGGAAATGAATTTGTTTTACTGAGAAAAATATTGAGCCATATGACAGCACAGGTAAGAAATATATACTAATTTAAAAAGTAAGAATTAGTTAGTAACAAGCCTGAGCTATTGGTTGAGCATCTATAATTAAGCCTGTTTGTGGTTATTGGGGAGTGGATACCAAGACCTATGGTATCATATGATGAAAAACACCATGTGGCAAAAGGTAAGATGAGAGAGAAAGAAAAGTAGCTCAATTTCCCTCTTTTATAACTAACCCAGCCCTGTGATTGGCAACCTTAATTGGTTACCAACACACAGATTCCACATTCTAATCATCTCTTCAAGGATTCACCTTGCAATACTGCCATGAGATCGTTAAATTTTACAGCTAGTTTTTGATAAGAAAACTATTTCCCTATTGTTTTATGTGATTATTGAAGGATAAAGTCACATAATCCCTAATTACCTAATGTGTCCTTAACACAAGTCACTGCAATGCCAGGCAGATAAACTACACTCTAAGGTATGTATGTCCTTACAATATCTTCAGAAAATCTTTTATGAAAAAAAGCAAGCCCCATTAAATTCTCTCTAGGAATTGTTTGTTGTTCAGTTTCTCAGAAACTTCTAAGAAACAGGTTGTGCTAACCTTGGGGCAGGGCAGAACTCCAAATAAGAATCCACAATTCTGAAGCTGTGGAGTGGACAAAATGAAAAAAGGGAATTGGGGAGAAATATTGGGGACAAAAAACTTGCCAAGATCATTAGATCTCTGCATAATACAGAAGGGAGGGGATAGATAATGGAGTAGTTTCTCTGAATTTGTCAAATAAAAATGGACTAAACATTGTTGATATACTTACTATCTGTATAGATTGTATATAGTTACTGTACTTATTATATATAGTTTTCTTATATTAGTTATAGTTATCTTTTTATAGACAATAAAGGGAAATATAGTGATATTTTATTTGTATTTTAATATAAAAGCTTGCCTGAAGATCAGAGTGCAAAACTACCCACACTAGTCAGCCATACAGGCCAGGCAGTGATGGTGCACGCCTTTAATCCCATCACTAGAAAGGAATATAAGATGGGATGAGACAGGAACTCTCTTTCTTTGCAGTCTGAAGATTTCATAGAGGTAAGAGCTCTCTACTGGTTAGCTGCTTTCTTCTCTGATCTTTCAGCTTGAACCCTAATATCTGTCTCTGGGTTTTTATTAGTCGTGCAACACTTAGTTCTTAAGGTCTTCTGTATGTGCATCTTTATGATGAAAAATTATTACTTCAAAACTATCCTTAGGTTCTACAGTCATGAATATAACCAAGTGTATCAAGAAACTATTTAAAGAAAAAAAGTATATACTAAAAATGACAGGCCTTCTTACAATATGGTATAATTATTTCCAGAGTTTTGTCATAGTATTAGATGTTATAAGAAATCTAAGGATCATTGCAAGTACATGAAGATCTATGTGGGACCTATGCAATGTTGCAGCTTTTCCTTTAAACTCTCTTTCATCCACATTCTTTCCATTTTGCCTCAGTGTCTATACAATGGTCTGTGACAACTCATTGTTGCTCTTGGCCATTTCATTGACCAGAAAAATGTGAACTACAGAGCATTCTTCAACTGGAAAACAGTGTACTCTACTCTTCAGTTAGGAACTACTGAGCAGGCACAAAAAGGGATCTGCACACCTTTGGCTCAGTCTCCACAGATTGAACAGCAGTGAACTCAGGAACTGGAACAATCCATTTGCCCCAAAATCTTTCTTGGTTACAAACTTTTTAGCAGTGACTTTCTTTTCCTTCTCCATTGTTTCAGGATGTTTATAAAAGCAAAAATTAGGCATGGCTTTCCATGGATGCTTATAGGAGATGGTGCCACATATGTATAGAGCTTCCCGGCCAGTATTCACCATATCAGACCTAATGAGTGAGTTCCCTTCTTGTAGAATGGGGTGACAATGTCCACACACTGCATAGGAGAATCTGTGTCTCTCAGTACAACGGTAGGCAGGATGGAATAAGATGCCTCATTGAGATATTAGTGGTCACCCCTGAAATTAGTCACCAGCAGAAGATCCAGTTCCCAGCTGCATGATGGTTAGCAAAGAACCCAAGAATCATGTAGAGAGCAACTGGAGTGGCTCTAGTCACACAGGCAAATGGCCAGTGTTCCTGGATGCTGATATCAACAGTACTTCCAAAGGCAACAACGGCTATACCCGCCAGCAGCTGCTTCTCCCAGATCTTTTTCAGACTTGGGATGTAAAGAACATCACTTCTCCATTTGTAAATGTTCCATTCCATCTGGTAATCAAGGTTGGTAATACCTAGGTGCTGTAAAGAATATAAGAACTTCCTCTCCCATCATTTGCAGGACACCAAAATCTTTGAATTTCATGTGTGTTTTCACTTTGAGTTACATGGGGAATCAAGAACAACATTGTATGGTCCCCTTTCTGGGCAGTGTGAAAGCTACAGCATATGTGTAAGTTCCTTGACCATGTTCAGATTCCTGATTTACAGAAGATGGGGGAGATATTCTAAAAACAATCCACTGTAGGTTCTAAATATGGTGAGTTAAATCCTAAATGCACTGTGTTAACATGCACACTGCTCCAATTCTTAATGTCAGTGCACTCCAAGGTAGAAGGTAACAGTAAAGAATGACAAGGAATAGAATAGTTAAACAATTGGAATAGAATAGTTAAACCTGAAAGCCAAGTTGCAAGGAGTGTTTTATGGTTAAGGAACAGTTCCTTCTGTAGGCGAAGAAAAGCCCTTAGGAGAGCCTTGGGTCTGTCCCGGCAGATTATTGATTGCTTTGACTTATTTATCTCGCCAGATTAAAAATAGATCCTAGGAAGTCAAATACAGGGGTAGGAAGACATTGGGATAACATTCACAGTCTCAGTTTCCATGTTTACAGTGGGTAATATATTTCATAACTGCCTTAAAACTTACACATGATGAGGTATAAAACTCTAATATTAGCGATTAATCACTCAAATAGTAACTGTTTTGCCAGTCTATCAAACATCAGTATACTTCTATAATCAGTGAATGATGAGCTTCTTACATTTGCACCCTAAAGAAATACCAAAGACCCCCCACCTCTAAGGTTTCCTCCATTCTCAAGGGTACCTCGAGAACTCTTGGAAACAAAAGTACTTAGAATATCCTGGAGGAGTAATTTTAAATTTTAACAAAGAGGGGACTTTAAAAATATGAATATGACTTTAAAACATGCTTACCAGGGGATTTTATGCCACAAAAATAATTCTAACAGTTTCTAAAGAATAAGATTCCCATTTTAATCCACAGTCTAAACCCCATTGCTTAAAAATGAACGGTGAATTTGACAGAAGTAAAAATATCCTTTCAAAAGTGACCTGTCCCTCCCCATATAGTGTCTCCTGTAGGACATGGAAAGTATCTTAGATCTTCCTTGCTTTAGGCAGGGGCACAGAGTCTGCTGAGCTAATGTTCTGGCAAGACTTGCTTCACTGTTCAGAATCTTGTTGCTTATCATTGGTTTCTACACATGATCCTATTATAACTGTTAGTGTTCAGAGCTGTTTGCTGCTATAAAATGTGCCAGGATGTATGAACTTGTATTTATGCCCTATGCTAAAATAATCTCTTCAGCTTCAGAAGTCCTGGATCTACAATAAAAATCACGGCTTCAACCAAATTACTTCTCCTTCACCCTTCTGTGAATGTATTTGAAGTACTTTCAGCACAGTTGCTATTAGCTGAAACATTCCGCCTCCCTTGCCCATTTTGTGCCAGGGAAGAAATAAACTGAACATTTTATTCAGTTATTCTCCAGACAGATGCCTACTTCTTCATTAGCAAAGCTATATTTTTTTATTTTATTTTATTGATTAGCATTCCTAAGATGCCTGTTTGTTTTCTAATGCTAGACAGAAAGGATGTGGATCTGAATGGGAGGGGAGGGAGAGAGGAACTGGGAGAAGTAGGGAGAGGGGAAACCACAATCAGAATATATTGTATGAAAAAAATCTATTTTCAATAAAAGAAAAAAAGGTTAAAAACTACAAACTGCCACTCTTCCCTAGATTATATTCTCTATTGTTGATTTACCCTATCCCCAGAGCACAGGGTTTCTATGAAATCTGCATTCTGCTCCATCATCCTGGAAGGTGTACCAGACACAGAAACATACTAAATGAATAAACATGCAGCTTTCCTGAAGATAGCAGTCAGCATGCTCTCTGCCGGTCCTCTGCTCTCCTATGCAGCCCCTCATAGCCTAGTCTGTGTCACAGCAGAACACACTGCAGTGCTACTTGTGCCCCATTGCTCTCTACTAACTGTATTTAATTGGGACGCTGGGAAGGGTTTGTGCAACTATCTTTCCACTGTAGTAACTGATGAAATCCTCTAATCACGCCTCTGACTGCTTTGTGTGTGACAGTTTCATGGCTAAGCAGAACTATTCTCATTTCTGTCTCCTTCACTTTTTTCCATGGCATGGAGTGAGTCAGAGCTTCTCTAAACTGGCATTGCCTTGGACCATGTGATTTACTAAAGCCCCTTCTAACTCTGGCGAGCTGAGATTATCTCAAGGCCTGAAGGCAAAGGGGACTATGTAGAAAAGGGGGTGAGAGAAGCCCAAGCTTCCAAATGACTTCCAGTCAGTGCATTCTATTAATATGCAAGCTCTAAACTGGCTGTTATGCTCTGCAGGTAAAACATATTCATATTCTGAGCACTGGGGGAAATTCCCTGTAAAACATAAGAAATAGCTAGCATACCAATGAAGCTTTTGTCCTTTGAGGACTGCCTAGCTTGAAAAAAGAAACAAAACAAGACAACAAAACCAAAAATTGCTGGAGGTAAAATATGTCAATCTTTTATGTCTTAAGGTAAGGACATTAAAGGGTTTCTTACCAGACATAAAGAAAGCCTTTGAATGCAGACAGAATTTTGTAGTTGCCATCAATGACACAGTCTGAAAACAAAGAGAAACGTGTTAGCATTAGAAGTAGAGTTCTTTCTTTGGAAAGCTTCCTGAAGTTAGTTCATTAAAGGCCAATCTGTATTTCCTGGGTGCCTCCTGTACCAACCTCTGGGCCTCTGGGTTCTATAAGACTACCTGTGTAAACTTGAATGACTTTTTGAACTTCCTTGTGGTCAGTTCCCTCCGTGGCTGAATGATCAGGACACCAATCTGCTCTGCCCTGAGTCTGAAAAGTCCTCCACTGGATCATGTCTGAACACTCATTTCCCATCTGGTGGTAGAGTTTGTGGAAGTTAAGAGTCTTTTGGGATATGGCGCCTAAAGGTCTAGTTGGCAGAAATAGTCCACTAGAAGAATGCCTTTGAAGGTCGAACGTACTTCTAGTTCTGGCTTTTATGCTGTTTCTTGCCTAGCATCATGTGAAGAAGCAGCTGCCTTCTGATATCGCCACTATTGAAGGGTTCATGCTTTCCGCTGCACCTTTACCATGATGGGCTGAGCTCTCACAATATCAAAATCTAAAAGTTTTCCTTTCCATAAGCTATTTACTCTGAGAGAGCATCATAGAAATCAGAAATTATACATGTTGATTTCACAGGTCACGGTAGATCAAATACAAAACTCCAGAACAAAGGCAAACATCTGATTAATGGCATTTAAGTGGATTATACAATCTCTTATTACTGTTTTTGTTGCCTTTTTAGTGCCTTCCTGGATTTCCCAGACAAGGCCCTCCGCTAAATGTGCTAGAGGATCAAAAAGAGACATTATAAACACAACACTCATGGCTTGCCTTTTAAGATTTTTGCTATCCCATGAGAAGTGTACTGAAGTTAGTTCATTAAGTATCAAAATAATATTATAGAAGACATATAAAGTGTTTTTGAAAATTAGAAAGAGAATGGATTATGTGCCTAAATTTCTGTTATGGCCCTTATTATCATATGATTTTGTCACATAATTTGTTCCCTCCCTGTCTATTCTCCCTCATAACATTTGACTGAATGGCACCAAAAAGGTTAGTTTTTGCTTCATCTTTTACTCATCTTGCTATATACAAAATGCAATAATAAAGAAAGGCTTCTATAATCTGGCTTAATAATGGCAAAGATATTCATATTGTGAACAACTGATCTCAAACTGAACATCCAGACAGGAAAGAATGTCTAACAAATAGTGAAAACAGCAATTAACTCAAACATCTTTAGTAGAAAAAGAACCAGATACTGACATTTAATTTCTTTAAAAACAAATTCTAAAAATTGCCAGTAGGAAAAATTGGACAAAAGGAGACCATCAAAATCCTTCAGTGTTACAAAGAAATTTCACTAGAAAATTTTTTCACCTTCCCTAGACTATTAAATACTTAATGATAAATATAAAAACTCTTTATTCTCACTACTGGAGTGGTCTTACATTACTAAAGTGAAATCATTACATTCTAACTATAAATTCATTCAGCAAGTACTGAAGTTATGTCAGACCTAGGAATCACATTATAGATAGTGTTGCGTAGAAGAGTCTCAGAACAGAAACTTTGATGAGAAAGTTGGACTAGAAAATCTTTGGCAGGGATTTTTCTCTGGGATACCTATATGTAAATTGGTCATCATATATGGCTTTTTTAGTTTTGATTTTATTTTCTTAATTTATTATACTTTTAAAAAATATCAATCTAAGATCCCACTCTCTCCTCTCCTCCCATTCCTTCCACACACCCTCCTACCCCACCCCCATCAAGCCCTCAGAGAGGGTAAGGCACATTGCCTTGTGGAAGGTCCAAGGCCCTCCCTACTATATCTAGGCTGAGCAAGGTATACATCCAAAGAGAAAAGGATCCCAAAAAGCCAGTACATGCAGTAGGGATAAACCCTGGTACCACTGTCAGTGGCCCTTCAGTCTGCCCCAGCCACGCAACTGTCAACCACATTCAGAGGAACTATTTTGGTCCTATGCTTGCTCTTTCCCAGTCCAGCTGGAGTTGATGAGCTCCCATTAACTCAGGTAAACTGTTTCAGTGGGTGAACCCATAATGGTCTTGACCTCTTTGCTCATAGTCTCATTCCTCCCACTCTTCAACTGGACTTTGGGAGCTCAGTCCAGTGCTCTGATGTTAGTCTCTGCCTCTGTTTCCATCAGTTGCTGGATGAAGGTTCTATGGTAATATTTAAGATATTCATCATTCTGACTACAGGGTAGGTCAAGATCAGGCCCCCTCTCCTCTGTTGCTTAGGGTCTTAGCTGGGGTCATCCTTGTGGATTCCCAGAAATTTTTCTAGAGCCAGGTTTCTGCTAACCCTATAATGACTCCCTCAATCAAGATATCTCTTTCCTTGCTCTCATCTTTGTTTTCCCTCTAGTCAACTATCCCATTCCCTCAAGTTCTCCTCAACCTTCCCCTTCTCTACTCTTCTTCCCCTTCTACCCTCTCTTCTCCCCCCACCCCCACACTCCCAATTTATCAGGTGATCCTGTCTGTTTCCAATTTTCAGGTGGATCTATATATGTTTTTCTTTGGGTTCACCTTATTACTTAGCTTCTCTAGGATCATGAACTTAATGTCCTTTCTTATAGCAAGTATCCACTTAGGAAAGAGTACATACCATATTCATCTTTATGGGTCTGGGTTCTCTCACTCAGGATAGTGTTTCTATTTCCATCCATTTGCATGCAAAATTCAAGATGTCATTTTTTTTTAAACCACTGAGTAAAAAACATAATGTGTAAATGTGCCACATTTTCTTTATCCATTCTTCAGGTGAGGGGAATCTAGGTTGATTCCAGATTCAGGCTATTACAAATAATGCTGCTATGAACATAGTTGAACAAATGCTTTTGTAGTATGGTTGGGCATCTTTTGGGGTATATGCCCAAGAGTGGTATTGCTGGATCCTGAGGTAAGTTGATTCCCAATTTTCTGAAAAACTGCCATACAGATTTCCAAAGTGATTGGACATGTTTGTATTCCCACCAGCAAATGGATGAGTGTTGCCCTTCCTCCACATCCTCTCCAGCATAGGCTATCATTGGTGTTTTTGATCTTAGCCATTCTGACAGGTGTACGATGGTATCTCATAGTTGTTTTGATTTGCATTTCCCTGATGGTTAAGGATGTTGAACGTTTCCTTAAGTATCTCTTGGCCATTTGAGATTCTTCTGTTGATAATTCTCTGTTTAGTTCTGTACTACATGTTTTAACTGGATTATTTAGAATTTTAATATCTATTTTCTTGAATTTTTTTATATATTTTGGAGATCAGTCCTTTGCCTGATGTGGGGTTGGTGAAGATCTTTACCCATTCATTAGGCTGCCTTTTTGTTTTATTGGCTGTACCTTTGCTTTACAGAAGCTTCTTAGTTTCAGGAGGTCTCATTTATTTATTGTTGCTCTTATTGTCTGTGCTACTGGGGTTACATTTAGGAAGTGGTCTCCTGTGCCCATGTATTGCAGGCTACTTCACACTATCTCTTCTATCAGGTTCATTGTGGTCAAATTTATATTGAGGTCTTTATTCCATTTAGACTTGAGTTTTGTGTGTGCGATATATATGGATCTATTAGCATTCGTCTACATTTTGAATGTAGAACTTATGCCAGCATCATTTGTTGAAGAGATTTTTTCCATTGTATAATTTTTTCCATTGTATAATTTTAGCTTCTTTGTCAAAAATCAGGTGTTCATAGGTGTGTGAATTTGATTCAATTCCATTGGTCAATGTCTCTGTTTATCAGGTGTTAATAGGTGTGTGGATTAATATCCAGGACTTTGATTCAATTCCATTAGTCAATGTTTCTGTTTTTATGCCAATACCAAGCTGTTTTCATTACTGTAGCTCTGTAATAGAGCTTGATGTCAGGGATGGTGATTCCTCCAGAAGTTCCTTTATTGTACAGGACTGTTTTGGATATCCTGAGTTTTTTGTTTTTCCATATGAAGCTGATTTGTTCTTTCAAGGTCTGTGAAAAATTGTGTTGGGATTTTGATGGGGATTCTATTGAATCTATAGATTGCTTTTGGTAGAATTGCCATTTTTACTATGTTGATCCTACCTATCCAAGAGCATGAGAGATCTTTCCATTTTCTGGTATCTTCTTCAATTTCTTTCTTCAAAGACTTAAAGTTCTTGTCAAATAGGTCTTTCACTTCTTTGGTTAATGTTACCCAAAGATATTTTAAGTTATTTGTGGCTATTGTGAAAGGTGATATTTTGCTCTCAGCTTTTTATCATTTCTGTATAAGAAGGTTACTGATTTTTTTGAGTTGAACTTGTATCCTGCCCCATCTCTGAAGGTATTTATCAGCTGTAGAAGTTTTTTGGTACAGTTTTTGGGGTCACTTATATATACTATCATATCATCTGTAAATAACAAAAGTTTGACTTCTTCCTTACCAATTTGAATCTCCTTGATCTCCTTTTGTTGTCTTATTTGCTATTGCCAAAACTTCAAAAACTGTGTTGAAGAGATATGGAGAGCGGACAGACTTGTCTTGTTCCTGATTTTAGTGCAATCGCTTTGAGTTTCTCTCCATTTAATTTGACATTGTCTGTTGGCTTGCAGTATATTGTTTTTATTATATTTAGATATGTTCCTTGTTTTTCTGATCTCTCCAAGATTTTTATCATGAAAAGCTGTTGGATTTTGTCAAATGCTTTTTCAGCATTTAATGAAATGATCATATGATTTTTTTTCTTTCAGTTTATTTATATGATGGATTACATTGATAGATTTTCATATGTTGAACAAGCTCCACATCTCTGGGATGAAGCTGACTTGATCATGGTGGATGATTTTTTTGATGTGTTCTTGGATTCGATTTGCCAGTATTTTATTGAGAATTTTTGCATCCATGTTCATGAGTAAGACTGGTCTCTAATTTTCTTTCTTAGTTGAGTCTTTGTGTGGTCTTGGTATCAGAGTAACTGTAGCCTCATAAAAAAAGAGTTTAGCAATGTTCCTTCTGTTTTTATTATGTGAAACACTTTGAGGAGTATAGGTATCAGCTCTTCTTAGACGTTCTGGTAGAATTCTGCACCAAAACCATCTGGCCCTGGGCTTTTTTTAGTGGGGAAGTTTTTGATGAAAGCTTCTATTTCCTTGCAGTTAATAGGTCTATCTAAATTTCTCACCTGGTCTTGATTTAATTTTGGTATATGGTATCTATCTAAAAAAATTGTCCATTTCTTTGACATTTTCCAATTTTGTGGAATACAGGTTTTTGTAGCATGACCTAATGATTCTCTGAATTTCCTCAGTATCTGTTGTTACGTCCCCCGTTTCATGTCTGATTTTGTTAAATTGGATGTTCTCTCTCTGTCTTTTGATTAGTTTTGATAAGGGTTTGTCTATCTTGTTGATTTTCTCAAAGAACCAGCTCTTTGTTTCATTGATTCTTTGTAAACTTTTTGGTTCTATTTTATTGAATTCAGCCCTCAATTTGATTATTACCTGTATTCTACTCCTCCTTCTTTTTGTTCTACACCATTTAGGTATGCTGTTAAGTCACTAATGTGAGCTTTCTTCATTTTCTTTGTGTGGGCACTTAGTGCTCTGAACTTTCCTCTTAGCACTGCTTTCATAATGTCCCAAAGGTTTAGATATGTTGTGCCTTCATTTTAGTTGAATTCAAGGAAGTCTTTAATTTCTTTCGTTATTTCTTCCTTGACCCAGAGGTGGTTCAGTAGTTCACTATTCAATTTCCATGAGTTTGTAGGCTTTCTGAAAGTAGTATTGTTATTAAATTCTAACTTTACTCCATGATGATCCAATAAGACACAGGTGGTTACTCCAATTTTTTGGTATCTGTGGAGGTTTGCTTTATTACTGAATATGTGATCAATTTTAGAGAAGGTTCCATGAGGTGCTGAGAAGAAGGTATATTCTTTTGTGTTTGGGTGGAATGTTCTAAAGATGTCTGTTAAGTTCATTAAAGTCATGACATCTGTTACTTCTCTTATTTTCTGTTAAGTTTCTGTCTGCTGGATCTGTCCATTGGTGAGAGTGAAGTGTTGAAGTCTCCTACTATTAGTTTGTGGGGTTTGATATGCAATTTAAGTTTTAATAATGTTTCTTTTACATATGTGGATGCTCTTGTATTAGGAGCATAGATGTTCAGGATTGAGACTTCATCTTAAGGGATTGTTCCTATGATGAGTATAAAGTGTTCTTCTCCATCTCTTCTGATTGATTTTAGTTTGAAATCAATTTTGTTAGATATTAGGATAGCTACACCCACTTGGTTGTTAGGTCCATTTGATTAG
Source organism: Ondatra zibethicus (assembly GCA_004026605.1). Classification (NCBI taxonomy): domain Eukaryota; kingdom Metazoa; phylum Chordata; class Mammalia; order Rodentia; family Cricetidae; genus Ondatra; species Ondatra zibethicus. The sequence goes on along the minus strand of PVIU01003187.1, from coordinate 131,509 downwards.
AAAACCTTTTCCCAACCCTTTATTCTGAGGTAGTGTCTGTCTTTGAGGTTGATGTGTGTTTCTTGTATATAGCAGAGGGCTGGATCTTGTTTTTGTATCCATTCTTCTCTTAGCCTGTGTCTTTTTATAGGTGAATTGAGTCCATTGATACTAAGCGATATTAATAACCAGTGGTTGTTAATTCCAGTTATTTTTCAGTAGTAGTGTTTTTGTTTCCCTTCTTTGTGTTATGCTGGTGGGTGTGGGTATCTGTTGCCTGTGTTTTTGTGGGTGCAGTTAGATTCCTTGGGTTGGGGTTTTCCTTCTAGTACTTTCTCTAGGGCTGGGTTTTTGGATAAATATTGTTTAAATCTTTTTTTGTCATGGAATGTGTTGTTTTCTCCATCGATGGTGACTGAAAGATTTACTGAGTATAGTAGTCTGGACTTGCATCCATGGTCTCTTAGTGTCTGCAGCAAATCTATCCAGGACCTTCTGGCTTTTATGGCTTCCATTGAGAAATCGGGTGTAATTCTGATATGATTACTTTTATATGTTATTTGATCTTTTTCCTTTGCAGCTCTTAATAGTCTTTCATTATTCTGTATGTTTTATGTTATGATTATTATATGGTGAGGGGATTTTTTTTTATCCAGTCTATTTGGTGTTCTGTAGCTTCTTGAACCTTCATAGGGATATCCTTCTCTAGGTTGGTAAAGTTTTCTTCTATGATTTTGTTGAATATATTTTCCATGCCTTTAAGCTGAAGTTCTTCTACTTCTACCCCTCTTATTCTTAGATTTGATCTTTCCATGATGTCCCAGATTTCCTGGATGTTTTGTGGTAAGAATTTGTTAGATTTATTGTTTTCTTTGACCAATGCATCTATTTCCTCTATAATATCTTCAGCACTTGAGATTCTTTCTTCTATCTCTTGTATTCTGTTGGTTATACTTGTCTTTGTAGTACCTGTTCACTTACCAAGATTTTCCATATCCAAATTCCCTCGGTTTATATTTTCTTTATTTATTACCTCTATTTCAGTCTTCAAGTCTTGAACTGTTTGCTTCCCCTGTTTGATTGTTTTTTTTTCTTGTTTTTCTTTGAAGGATTTATTAATTTTTTCCAAGTTTTTGTTTGTCATTTCCTCCATTTCTTTAAAGGAGCTTTTCATTTTCTCTTTAAAAGTCTCCATCATTTTCATTAAGTTACATTTAAAGTCATTTTCTTCTACTTCTTCTGGGTTAGGATGACCTAATCTTCTTCTTATATGACCCACTGGATTCTAGTGTTACCATGTTGCTTTTTAGGTTGTTGGAGGAATTCTTGCATTGGTGCCTACCCATCTCTTCCTTCAAATGAGGCCAGCAGTGTCCCTGAGTCTTGGTCCTATCCATGCTGTGGCTGCCTGAATGTTGGGAATTTTTCTTGGTCTGCTCTGTACTGTCAATGTCTGTCTCAGAAAGCCTCTGAGGTCTCTATAAGCCTGCTCTCTTAGTCTTTTCTCCTGGTTTGCTTTCTTGGTATTATTTCTTGGTCCCCTCAGTGTTGTAGCAAGCTTTTGGTCCCCTCAGTATTATAGCAAGCTCTCAGCTCTTAGGCAGGGTGTAGCTAGTAGCTTGGAGGGTCCAGTGGATGGGGTTGGGTTTAGGGGGAGCCTACTCACAGGAAACTCCCTGCAGGCTAGCTAGAAAAGCCAAGGAAGTTGGGGGAAGGACCCAGGTTTTGTCCCACTGTAGAGGTCCTAGAGAGTGGGTGTCCCTCAGCTTGGCTGTTCACTCACCTCTTAAGTCCCCTCAGTATTGGTGTAAGTTGTGTTTCAGAGTTACACTAAGGTTGCAGGAGGATAGGTGGCTTTGGGGGCAGGGTGGGGCTAGTAGTTTGGAGGTGCTGCTGGATGGGGTTGAATTTGGGGGAGCCTACCAACAGGAAACTCCCTGCTAGCTGGCTATAAAAGACGAGGGAGTTGGGGAAGGGGCCTGGGTTTTGTCCCACTGTAGAGGTCCTAGAGAGTGGGGTGTCCTGTTTTGTGGCTGTTCTCTCATCTCTTAAGTCTGCTCAGTATTGGAGCCAACATATGGCTTTTAAAACATAGCCTGGAGAAATGTTTTAGAAATTAGGACTATGTATCGCTCCTGTTGAGGACCTGAGCCCAGTTCCCCGCATCCAGATCAGGCAGTTCACAGCATCCTGGAACTCAAACTCGAATTAATGTCGTACTTATGGTTTCACAAGCATATACCTATGCGCAGACACCTACATATACACATCATTTTTACAAATAAAAATTTAAAGAATATCAGAATCTTCACACTTACAGAACCAAGTAGACAAATCAGTTAATTCTTTCTTGCAGGAGCTATCATTAAATAATAACCTGTTAGTGATACTTATCACACCACACACCTCTGCCAATCAAAACTTCCAGTTGTTCCAATAGAATTTCAAATATCATACATTTCATTTTCCATTAGAAGTGAAGTAATTGAAATATTGGGCAATTGTTTTTCTGAAACCATGTCAAACTTTTCTATCTAGCCATTTGAGGATTAGTACACCAAACATCCTTGACCAGTGTGTAGGACTTTTCAAAGCAGACACTAACTAAATCATTGCTCCAAATCCCATATTTTTAATGCAGTGCTAATGTAAAAACATCTGGGAAGAATCCCAAAGGCAAAATTAATGGTGATGACAATGATAATAAAAAACTAAAATCTGGCTGAAAAGAGACAAATTGACAATATGTGCTAGGCAAATGCCAATCACAGGAGTGCAACCTTTGGGGATAGTCTTGAGATGCTGGACACTTGGGATAAGACTATGGGGGTTGCCAAGAGAGAAATTGCTGGAAATAAGACCCACAGAGTATGAGCACAGCGTGCAATATAGTCCTGCACATAAGAAGCTGAGAGAGCTAATGAAACGCCTGCCTGAGCCAGCCCTCTGTTTCAGAATGGCAGAGACTCAGTAAATGAAAACAGTTTCTTATTTAAAAGTCTAAGCACAATGATATTGCCATATGCATCTGGGGCTGAATATCATGCTATAGAGGGACAAAGTGAGGTGCAGACCCAGTAGATTTCCCAAAACAACAAAATCTCTTGGGAAGAATCTGTCTTATACTAAGTTAACACATATTTCCTACAGTCACATATTAGCCACAAATAATTATCAAATGTATGAGAGAATAAGCCATCTTATGGGAATCATTAGAGAATTACAAACAATATATTTACAACCCAAAGGAGTCTAACATTAAAATGCATTATACATTCATATATATGTGTGTGTATATATATATATAAATATATATATACACATAGTTAGCCAAGTAATCCAATGTTTAAAGAATAAAGATCAAATCACAAGCAGGCAAGGATTAAGAGAATATTGAAAATGAATGAGGAGATGTTAAAAAAGAACCAAGGTCTGAAAAACCAAAAGTCTTAAAAAGAAGCAGAAATTGAGGTTCAAACCTCGGGGGAAGAGATAAATAGCACAAGAAACAAAACCAGAGAGAAACTGAATAAAAGACAGGCAGAGAAATCAGAAAAGTGCAGAATGAATAAATGAGACAATTTTTCACTTCAAGGACTAGAATGAGAAGGTTTACATGCCCAACCATTGCTCCAGATGAAGATAACAAAGATGAAGGCATGGGCAAAGGGTAAAGACTGTCTCATGTTAGCAAGATGGCTCACCCAGTGAAGGCACCTGTTGAGAAACCTAACAACCAAAGTTCAATGCCAGGACCCACAGTGAAGGAGAGAACCGATTCATGCAAATTGTCTTCAGACCACAAGGCACATGCCATGGCTCATGCACACACACACACACACACACACACACACACACACACACACACAATGTTTTAGCAATAATACAAAAGAATAGACTGAGGAGATCCATTCAAAGGGGTAAGTGTGTGCCCACCCAGCCGGAAGGTCCCAGGAACAGAGTACAGTGCCCCTCCAGCTCCAGCTGCAGAGGCTTCTTTGTTCAACACGACTCTGCCAGCAACAAGCCTGCCCTTTTGTCTGTGAGGTCCTTGGCCCAGCAAGAGTCCCCTGCTTCTGTACTGAGGAGTTAAGTGTGTGCCAAGCCGGCAGGACAGTCCCAGGAATGGAGTACATTCCTTTTCCCTAAACGTTTCTGTCCATTCAGCAGGGTGTCTCCCCAGCTTTCTCTAGTTACCCCATCCCATCTAGTTACCCCATCCCATCTTGCCCCCAAGAACTCCTTTCCATCTGCGGATCTTGGATAGATGTGCTGGAGATACTGAGACCATGGATGCAAGCGCAGACTACTATACCCAGCAAAGCTTTCTTTCATCATCAATGAAGAAAACAAGATATTCCAGGACAAAAACAGATTTAAACAATACATAGCCACAAACTCAGCCTTACAGAAAGTAATATAAGGGAAACCACAAACCAAGGAAGCCAACAACACCCATAATAACACAGATATCTGACAACCCTCCACCAGCAAAACTCAAAGAAGGGAAACACACAAACACTACCACCAAAAAAAACAGAGTTAACAACCACTGGTCATTAATATCACTTATTATCAATGGACTCAATTCATCTATAAAAAGGCACAGGTTAAGAAAATGGATACAAAAACAGGATCCAAAATTCTGTTGTTGACAAGAAACACACCTGAACCTCAAAGACAGACACTACCTCAGAGTAAAGGGTTGGGAAAAGGTTTTCCAATCAAATGGACCTAAGAAACAAGCGGGTGTGGCTATACTAATATCTAACAAAATTGATTTCAAACTAAAATCAAAACTAAAGAGATGGAAAAAGACACTTTATACTCATAACAGGAATAATTCATCTGGATGAAGTCTCAATCCTGAATATCTACACCCCTAATATAAAAGCGCCCACATATGTAAAAGAAACATTACTAGAACTCAAAGCATACATAAAACCCCACACACTAATAGTAGGAGACCAATGGACAGGTCAACCAGATAGAAATTTAACAGAGAAATGAGAGGACTAATAGAGGTAATGAATCAAATGAACTTAACAGACATCTATAGAACCTTCCACCCAAACACAAAAGAATATACCTTCTTCTCAACATCTCATGGAACCTTCTCTAAAATTGATCACACACTCGGTAACCAAAAAAACATCCACAGATACAAAAAAATTGGAGTAACCACCTGTGTACTATCAGATCACGATGGAATAAAGTTAGAATTCAACAACAATTCTACCCCCAGAAAGGCTACAACCTCATGGAAACTGAACAGTCAACTACTGAACCACCTCTGGGTCAAGGAAGAAATAACAAAAGAAATTAAAGACTTTCTTGAATTCAACGAAAATAAAGATACAACATACCCAAACCTATGGGACACTGTGAAAGCTGTGCTAAGAGGAAAGTTCATAGCACTAAGTGCCCACATTAAGAAAACGGAGAAAGCTCACATTAGAGACGTAATAGCACACCTGAAAGGTCTAGAAAAAAAGAAGCAGACTCACCCAGGAGGAGTAAAAGACTGAAAATAATCAAACTGAGGGCTGAAATCAACAAAATAGAAACACAGAAAACAATCCAAAGAATCAATGAAACAAAGAGCAGGTTCTTTGAGAAAATTAACAAGATTGACAAACCCCTATCCAAAATAATCAAAAGCTAGAGAGAGAACACGCAAATTAACAAGATCAGAAATGAAAAGGGGGACATAAAAGCAGACACTGAGGAAATTCAGAGAATCATTAGGTCTTACTACAAAAGCCTATATGCCACAAAATTGGAGAATGTAAAAGAAATGGACATTATTTTAGATAAGTACCATATACTAAAATTAAATCAGGACCAGGTGAACATTTTAAATAGACCTATAAGTCATGAGGAAATAGAAACTGTTTAGAAATAGAAATAGATTCTTTGGATTGTTTTCTGTGTCTGTATTTTGTTGATTTCAGCCCTCAGTTTGATTATTTCCAGTCTTCTACTCCTCCTGGGTGAGTCTGCTTCTTTATTTTTCTAGAGCTTTCAAGTGTGCTGTTAAGTCACTAATGTGTGCTTTCTCTGTTTTCTTTGTGTGGGCACTAAGTGCTATGAACTTTCCTCGTATCACTGCTTTCATAGTGTCCCATAGGTAGGGGTATGTTGTGTCTTTATTTCTGTTGAATTCAAGGAAGACTTTAAGTCCTTTCTTTATTTATTCCTTGACCCAGGCGTGGTTCAGTAGTTGACTATTCAATCTCTATGAGTTTGTAGGCTTTTGGGGGTGGAATTGTTGTTAAATTCTAACTTTACTCTGTGGTGATCTGATAAGACACAGGTGGTTACTCCAATTTTTTTGTATCTGTGGATGTTTGCTTTGTTACTGAGTATGTGATAAATTTTTGAGGTTCCATGCGATGTTGAGAAGAAGGTATATTCTTTTGTTTCGGTTGAATGTTCTTTAGATGTCTATTAAGTCCATTTGATTCATACATCTGTTAGTTCTTGTATTTCTCTGTTAAGTTTATATCTGGTTGACCTGTCCATTGGTGAGAGAGGAGTGTTGAAATCTCCTACTATTAGTGTGTGGGGTTTGATGTGTGCTTTGAGTTTTAGTAATGTTTCTTTTACATATGTGGGTGCTTTTATATTAGGGGTGTAGATATTCAGGATTGAGACTTCATCCTGATGGATTATTCTTTTTATGAGTATAAAGTGTCCATCTCCACCTCTTCTGATTGATTTTAGTTTGATATCAATTTTGTTAGATATTAGTATAGCCACACCTGCTTGTTTCTTAGGTCCATTTGATTGGAAAACCTTTTCCCAACCCTTTACTCTGAGATAATGTCTGTCTTTGTGGTTGAGGTGTGTTTCTTGTAAATAGCAGAATTTTGGATCCTGTTTTTGTATCCATTTTCTTAACCTGTGCCTTTTTATAGATGAATTGAGTCCATTGATATTAAGTGATATTAATGACCAGTGGTTGTTAACTCCGGTTATTATTTTTGGTGGTAGTGTTTCTGTGTTTCCCTTCTTTGAGTTGACCTGGCAGAGGGTTGTCAAATGTCTGTGCTACTGTGGGTATTTTTGGCTTCCTTGGTTTGTGGTTTTCCTTCTAGTACTTTCTGTAAGGCTGGGTTTGTGGCTACGTATTTTTTTAATTTATTTATTTATTATGTATACAATATTTTGTCTGTGTGTATGCCTGCAGGCCAGAAGAGGGCACCATACCTCATTACAGATGGTTGTGAGCCACCATGTGGTTGCCGGAAATTGAACTCAGGACCTTTGGGAAAGCAGACAATGCTCCCTTAACCACTGAGCCATCTCTCCATCCCCGTGCTACGTATTTTCAAAATCTGTTTATGTCCTGGAATATTTTCTTTTCTCATCGATGGTGAATGCAAACTTTGCTGGGTATAGTAGTCTGGGCTTGCATCTGTGGTCTCTTAGTGTCTGCAGCACATCTATCCAAGACCTTCTGGCTTTCATGGTTTCCATAGAGAAGTCAGGTGTAATTCTGATAGGTTTACCTTTATATGTTACTTGACCTTTTTCCTTTGCAGCTTTTAATATTCTTTCTTCATTCTGTACACTTTGTGTTTTGATTATTATACGGCGAGGAAATTTTTTTTTGATCCAGTCTATTTGGTGTTCTGTATGCCTCTTGTACCTTCATAGGAATATCCTTCTTACGTTGATAAAGTTTTCTTCTATAAATTTGTTGAATATATTTTCTGGGCCTTTGAGCTGTAATTCTTCTCCTTCTTCTACCCCTCTTAATCTTAGGTTTGGTCTTTTCATGGTGTCCCAGATTTCCTGGATGTTTTGTGTTAAGAATTTGTTGGATTTGTTGTTTTCTTTAATCAATGAGTTTACTTCCTCTACAGTATCTTCAGTGTCTGAGATTCTTTCTTCTATCTCTTATATTCTGTTGGTTATACTTGTCTCTGTAGTTCCTGTTTGTTTACCCAGATTTTCCATTTCTAGAATTCCCTTGTTTTGTTTTTTCTTTCTTACCTCTATTTCAATCTTCAAGTCTTGAACTGTTTCCTTCACCTGTTTAATTGCTTTTTCTTGTTTTTTTGGGGGGGGTTTCTTTGAGGGATTTATTAATTTCTTCCAGCCTTTGTTTGTCTTCTCCTTCATTTCTTTAAGGGAGTTTTTCACTTCCGCTTTAAAGGTCTCCATCATTTTCATTAAGTAACGTTTAAAGTCGTTTTCTTCTACTTCTTCTGGAATAGGGTGTTCAAGTTTTCTTGTTGCGTGTTCACTGGATTCTGGTGTTGACATGATGCTTTTCATGTTGTTGGAGGAATTCTTGTATTGGCGCCTGCCCTTCTCTTCCTTCAAATACAGCAAGGAGAGTCTTGGCGTCTTGATCCAATCTTTGCTGTGACAGTGTGCTTGGAGAATTTTCTTGGTCTGTCGTCTCTTAGGGCCTCAAGGTACTGGAGCTGGTTGTGCTGGTGGATCTAAGGACACCGAAGATGGAAAGGAGTGCCCTCTGGCTGGATTTCCTCAGTGCAGGAGCAGGCTCTCTTCCTGGGCTAAGGACCCCTCTGGATAGCTGATCTCAGCACAGAAACAGGGACTCCTGGTGGGCCAAGGACCCCCACAGAGGAAAGAGCAAATTTGCAAAGTGGGGGCAGGGTCCTGTGGAACAAAGAGGCCCCTGCAGCAGGGCCATAGGTGCCCGCACTCGCTTCTGGGGACCTTCCAGCAGAGCAAGCACACACTCACCCCTCTGGATCGCTGACCTCAGCACAGGAACATGGACTCCTGGTGGGCCAAGGACCCCCGCAGAGGAAAGGGTGAACTTGGGGGGGAGAGGGCAGGGTTGTGTGAAACAAAGAGGCCCCTGCAGCAGGGGCCAGAGGTGCCCACACTCCCTTCTGGGAACCTTCCAGCAAAGTGCTAGCAAACACTCACCCCTCTAGATCGCTGATCTCAGAATAGGAACAGGGACTCCTGGTGGGCCAAGGACCCCCGCAGACTAAAGGGCGAACTTTCGGTGGAGGGCACAGTCATGTGGAACAAAGAGGCCCCTGCAGCAGATACCTATACTCCTTAATGTGTTTCACATAATAGAAACAGAAGAGTCATTGGCAAAATCTTTTTATGAAGTTACCCTGATACCAAAACCACACAGACACAACCAAGAAAGAGAATTACAGACCAAACTCACTCATGAACATCAATGCAAAAATTCTCAATAAAATAAAAGCCGAATCCAAGAACACATCAAAAAAATCATCCATTATGATCAAGTAGGCTTCATCCCAGAGATGCAGGGCTGGTTCAACATACGAAAATCTATCAATGTAATCCATCATATAAATAAACTGAAAGAAAAAAAACATATAATCATTTCATTAGATGCTGAAAAAGCAATTGACAAAATTCAACACGCCTTTATGATAAAGGTCTTGGAGAGATTAGGGATACAAGGTTCATACCTAAATATAATTAAAGCAATATACAGCAAGTCGACAGCTAACATCAAATTAAATAGAGAGAAACTTAAAGTCATTCCACTAAAATCAGGAACAAGTCAAGGCTGACCACTGTCTCCATACCTCTTCAATGTAGTGCTTGAACTTCTAGCAATAGCAATAAGACAACATAAGGAGATCAAAGGAATTTGAATTGGAAATGAAGAAGTCAAACTTTCGTTACTTGCAGATGATATGATACTGTACATCAGTGACCCCAAAACCTCTACCAAAGAACTTCTACAGCTGATAAATACCTTCAGTAATGTGGCAAGATACAAGATTAACTCAAAAAAAATCAGTAGCCTTCCTATACAAAGGATAAAGAAACAGAGAGGGAAATCAGAGAAACTTCACCTTTCACGATAGCCACAAATAGCATAAAGTATCTTGGGGTAACACTAACCAAGGAAGTGAAAGATCTATTTGACAAGAACTTTAAGTCTTTGAAGAAAGAAATTGAAGAGAATAGCAGAAAATGGAAGAATCTCCCATGCTCTTGGATTGTTAGGATCAACATAGTAAAAATGGCAATTCTACCAAAGGCAATCTATAGATTCAATGCAATCCCTATCAAAATACCAACAAAATTCTTCACAGACCTTGAAAGAACAATAATCAACTTTATATGTAAAAACAAAAAATCCAAGATAGCCAAAACAATCCTCTACAATAAAGGTACTTCCAGAGGAATTATCATCTCTGATTCAAACTCTATTACAGAGCTACAGTAATGAAAACAGCTTGGTATTGGCTTAAAAACAGAGACGTTGACCAATGGAATCGAATAGAAGACCCGTATATTAATCCACATACCTATGAACACCTGATTTTCGACAAAGGAGCTAAAATTATTCAATGGAAGAATGAAAGCATCTTGAACAAATGGTGCTGGCATAACTGGATTTCAACATGTAAAAGAATGAAAATACATCCATATCTATCACCATGCACAAAACTCAAGTCCAAATGGATTAAAGACCTCAATATAAATTTGACCACACTGAACCTGACAGAAGAGAAAGTGGGAAGTAGTCTGCAACACATGGGCACAGGAGACCACTTTCTATATAAAACCCCAGTAGCACAGACAATAAGAGCAACAATGAATAAGTGGGACCTCCTGAAACTGAGAAGCTTCTGTAAAGCAAAGGACACTGTCATTAAGACAAAAAGGCAACCTATGGAATGGGAGAAGATCTTCACCAACCCCGCATCAGACAAAGGCCTGATCTCCAAAATATATAAAGAACTCAAGAAACTAGACATTAAAATTCTAAATTGCCCAATTAAAAAATGGGGTACTGAACTGAACAGAGAATTCTCAACAGAAGTTCAAATGGCCAAAGGATACTTAAGGTCATGTTCAAATTCCTTAGCCATCAGGGAAATGCAAATCAAAACAACTTTGAGATACCATCTTACACCTGTCAGAATGGCTAAAATCAAAAACACCAATGATAGCCTATGCTGGAGAGGATGTGGAGTAAGGGGAACACTCATCCATTGCTGGTGGGAATGCAAACTTGTGCAACCACTTTGGAGATCAGTGTGGTGGTTTCTCAGGAAATTGGGAATCAACCTACCTCAGGATCCAGCATTACCACTCTTGGGAATATACCCAAGAGACGCCCAATCATACTACAAAAGCATTTGTGCAACTATGTTCATAGCAGCATTATTTGTAATAGCCAGAACCTGGAAACAACCTAGGTGCCCCTCAATGGAAGAATGGATAAAGAAAGTGTGGAATATATACATATTAGAGTACTACTCAGTGGTAAAAAACAATGACATCTTGAATTTTGCATGCAAATAGGTGGAAATAGAAAACACTATCCTGAGTGAGATAACCCAGACCCAAAATGATGAATATGGTATGTACTCACTCATTAGTGGATTCTAACCATAAACAAAGAACATGGAGCCTATAGTTTGTGATCCTAGAGAAGCTAAATAATAAGGTGAACCCAAAGAATAACATATAAAGATCCTCCTGGAAATTGGAAGCAGACAAGATTGCCGGGCAAAAGTTGGGAGCATGGGAGTGGGGGTGGTGTTGCGGGAAGGGGAGAGGGGAGAGGGAGAAGGGAAAAGGGGAGGATTGGGGAGAGCTTGGGAGAGTGGGATGGTTGAGATGGAGGAAGGGCAGATATGGGAGCAGGGAAGAAGATATCTTAATTAAGGGAGCCATTTTAGGGTTGGCAAGAGACTTGGCTCTAGAGATGTTCCCAGGTGTCCAAGGTGATGTCCCCAGCTAGGTCCTTGGGCAGTAGAGGAGAGGGTGCCTGAAATGGCCTTATCCCATAGCCACACTGATGAATATCTTGAATATCACCATAGAACCTTCATCTGGCAATGGGTGGAGATAGAGACAGAGACCCACATTGGAGCACTGGACTGAGCTCCCAAGGTCCAGTTGAAGAGCAAGCAGAAGGAGAGAGAAGATGAGCAAGGAAGTCAGGACTGTGAGGGGTTCTTCCAGCCACTGAGATGGTGTGACTGATCTAAGGGGAGCTCACCAAGGCCAGCTGGACTGGGACTCATCAAGCATGTGATCAAACCGGACTCTCTGAATGTGGCTGACAATGGGGGCTGACTGAGAAGCCAATGATAATGGCACTGGGATTTGATTCTACTGCATGTACTGGCTTTTTGGGATCCTAGTCAGTTTGGATGCACACCTTCCTAGGCCTGGATGGAGGGGGGAGGGCCTTGGACTTCCCACAGGGCAGGGCACCCTGCCCTCTCTTAGGACTGGAGGGGAAGGGGAGAGGGTGAGTGGGGAAGTGGGAGGGAATTGGGAGGAGGGGAGGAGGTGGAAATTTTGAATGGTATTATTTATAAAGCAGTTCAAAAAAAGAAAAAATAATACAAAAGAATATTATCTAAGAAGTTTATTTTCATAATAAAACATGGAAATACTCAAGCAGGCTTAAAAACAAAAAAACAGCTGCAGACTAAGTAACATATTTGAAAATTAAAGACAGGCAAAATCCTTTAGGAAGTCATGAAAGTTCTAAAGAGTAAAATCAAGAGAGAAAGACCAAAGAGAATCAAGAGCAGGATTAAAATAAATAGAATCAAAGTAGAAATACAATGTGTCAACTGTCACATCAGTGACTCTTAACAACCACACTCTGGAATAAAGAGGGTAAGGTAAACACTTGTAGAAATGTAAACATGGCACATGACAGGAAAGGCAATGAAAACTGTTAAAATCTCCTTACATGCTGTTTATGCATTGACAAAGTAATTATTCAGACTATTTAAGCATACTTTGAAAACAAAGAAGTGAATCTGACAGAGGACTGATCTTCAAAATATATAAAGAACTCAAGAAACTACACATCAAAATACCAAATAAACTAATTTTTAAAATGAGGTACTGATCTAAACAGAGAATTCTCAATAGATAAAATCTCAAATGGTTAGGATACGCTTAAAGAATTGTTCAACATCCTTATCTATCAGGAAATTCAAATAAAAATGGCTCAAATACTTATCATCTTACACCTATCAGCATGGCTAAGATAAAAAACACTAATGACAGCTTATGTTGGAAAAGATGTGGAGTAAGAACACTTTCCACTGCAGGAGGCAGCGCAAACTTGCACAGCCACTATGGAAAACAGTATGGTGGTTTCTCAGAAAATTGGGAGTCAATCTACCTCAAGACCCAGCAATACCAATCTGGGGCATATATCCAAAGATACTCAATCATACCACAAAGACACTTGTTCAACTATGTTCATAGCAGCTTTATTCATAATAGCCAAAACCTAGAAACAACCTAGATGCCACTCACCCTAAGAATGGATAAGGAAAATGAGGTACATTTACACAATGGAGTATTACTTAGCTGTGAAAAAAAAAACCAATGACATCATGAAATTTGCAGGCAAATGGATGGAATTAGAAAAAAAAAATATCCTGAGTGAAATAACCCAAACACAGAAAGACAAACATGATACGTTTTCATTCATAAGTGTGTAATTGCTATAAAGGATAACCATGCTACAATCCACAGTCCAAAAAGGCTAGGAAATAAGGAGGCCCCAAAGAGGGATGCATGAATTTCCCTGGGAAGGGGAAGTAGAAGAGATCTCCTCAGTAAACTGGGAGGGGGTGAGGGGGCAGGGAGGATATGGGACCATGAGGGATTGGGTTGGGTCCGTTGGGGGTGGGACAGAAAGTCTATAGGGGAGAGTAATGAAAGAGATGTCTTAATAGGGGAGGGGAGTATATTTCAGGTTTAGAGGAGAAACTGGTGCCAGGAAAACTCCCAGGAATCCATAAGGATGATCCCAGTTAAGACTCTTAGCAATAGAGGAGAGGGTGCCTGAACTGGCTATCTCCTATAATCAGATTGGTGACTACCCTAATTGTCAGCAGAGAGCCACCTTCATACAGCCAAGCACTGAACCAAGCTCCAGGAGTCCTTTTGAAGAGAGGGAGGAGGGATTGTACCAGTGGGGGTGGGGGATGGATCAAGGTCATTACAGGGGGACCCATAGGGACAGTTGACCTGGGCTCCTGGGAACTCATGGACTCTGGGCCGACAGCTAGGGAGCCTGCATGGGACCTACCTAGGCCTTCCGCATGTGTCTGACAGTTATGTGGCCTGGTCTGTTTGTGGGGCTCTTAACAGTGGAATCATCGCCTGTCCCTGGTGGTTGAGCTGGCTTTTGAGAATCTATACCCCATGCTGGGTTGTCTTACCCACCCTTGATGCAGGGGAAAGAGCTTGGTCCTGCCTCAACTTGATGTACAATGCTTTGTTGATGCCCATGGGGAGCCTGACCCTTTCTGAGTGGAGACAGGGGAGGAGTGGATGGGGGGGTGCAGAGGGGAGGCAAGGGGAGGGGACAGAAGGAGAGGAGGGAGGGGAAACCTTGGTTGAGATGTAAAATAAGTGAAAAAAATAAAAGAAAAAATAAATAAATGAATATATTTTATGTTTTAAAAAATGAAGATGTGAAATACCATCACATGGCAATCATGTCTATGAAATTTAAGACAAATATGAAAAAAATGTATTTTAATTATATTGTTGTCTTCAATACCTTGTATCTTAGGCAGGATTTCTATTGCTGGGACAAAATACTGTAATGAAAAGTCAAGTTGGGGAGAAAACAGTTTATTTGGCTTATACTTGCAAATTGCTATTCATCACTGAAGGAAGTCAGGACAGGGAATCAACCAGGGCAGGAACCTAGAGGCAGGAGTTGAATGAGAGACCATGAAGAAGTGTTGCTTGCTGCCCTGCTTCACATGGCTTGCTCAGCCTGCTTTCTTATAGAACCCAGGACCACCAGCCCAGGAATAGCACCACCCACTATGGGCTGGGCCCTCCCGGCACTGATCACTGATTGAGAAAATGCCTTACAGCTGGATCTCTGAAGGCATTTCCTCAACTGAGGCTCCTTCCTCTCTGATGACTCTAGCTTGTGTCACGATAAAACAGAAAACCAGCCAGTACACCTTGTGATTAAGAAGACTTTCTCAAGCATGAATTATGACAGAAAAATATAAACTTGACTCCTTTAAATTTAATGTTTATTCATTCATAGATATGTTTAAAGAAAATAAAATCCAAGAATGGGACAGCAAGATAGCTCAACAGTAAAGGCGCTTGCTTGATCCCGTGACTGATGATCTCTGTTCAATCCCCAGGCTCCATGTGAGGGAAGGAGAGAGCCAACCCCTGCAAGGCGTCTTCTGACCACCACAAACATGCTGTGGCATGAGTATGGGTGCATAGACACATGCATAAACATACCATATCACAGCAACATCACAATTTAAATTTAAAGAAAATGTAAAACCAAATATCAAACCTAGAACATATTTTGGAATTGAGATAATACAGAAAAGATAAACAATTCATACAAAGCAAAAAAATAAAAAGAGATAAGTAACCGAACAGGCAAAAAAGCATAAATATGTAGTAAATAAGGAAAACATGTCTCTTCTCAATTGTAATCAGAAACATAAAAATTATGTACATCAGATTGATGGTCATTTGAAACAAACTTTAGTAAGTATTGACGAATAAATTTTAGAGTAAGGGAAATTAGTTAAAAGTAAGAAAAAATTGTCATTGTTACAAAATGTCTCTTCTGTCATGTTATTCCACTTTTGTGCTAATAACTTGGAGTTCCTCCATTTACATTTACAACAGATGGTTACTTTCAACAGCTAAAACTTAAAAAAAATCCTGCAGGTTAGCCCAATGTCCAGAGAAGAGAATAGATATGTAATATATAGTGGAAGAGCTACAGAATAAACTGAGTTGTGAAAATAAAGAAATTGCTTCTACCTACAATCAAGAATGAATCTACAAACAGAATAATGAATACTCTAAAGGTAAATTCAAACCAGGAGAGACACAGGTCTATTTTCCTGCCTTCAAACAGCAAAGGAGATGTGGTGGTTTTTTTTTTTTTTTGTTTTGGATCATTTTATTTAATAAACTTATTTTAAATTCTGTCCATGTCTCTCTGAAATATATGTAAATCTTCTTAAACCCTAAATAAACTGCTGTCAACTATGCAACTTAATGAGTTTCTCAGGGAGTTGAGAGTCATCTGTCTGAAATGGAACTATGGAAAAGGCAGCACCCTGACTTCTGGTTTCAGAGGGAGGGTGGGATGTCAACTTAGATGAGCACCTCAATGCATATCTACCCCTATCATGAAGATATGAGAAGTTTATTTCTCTTTTATATAACACTGACCAATGAATGAAGATAGTTCCAGTTATCAACTGAATATAGGAAGAATATGTGACATGATGGTGGAGTTATCAGCCTAAGTTCATATATGTAATGGGATGTATTTGTGAGACTATAAAAACAGGCGTTTCTTCTTGTCTTTACAATGTAGACAAATGTGATATGCATCATACTTTGATATACTATTTAGTCAATAGTAAAACTCCTTCTTCTCTACTTCTTCCTCCTCATTCTCCTCCTCCTTTTCCTTCCTCCTTCTCCCCCTTCTCCTTCACTGCCGCTGCCTTAGAGGGAGGTAGAAGGTATACTAAAGTTATCAAAAGAAAAGAACCAATTGAAGCTTGTATAGAGATTGAAGGAATTGGTTCACATGATTATAGACTATGGCATGTCTATCTCATCAGCCACCATGCAGGAGACAAGGGAAAAGCCAGGCTTTACTTCAAGTCTGAGGGCTTTCTGGGTGGACCCCAAAGACTGCAGAAAGCAAGAACAGTCACAGGGAAAGCTGATGGTAAGTCACTTTCAAGACTACCAGCTGGAAAAATTCACTCTTACCTAAGGGAGGTCATCTTCTACTCTCCTGAGCCCATCAGTTGATTGGATGGGGAGTATCTGCTTTATGGAGAACACTCAACTTTACTCAAGTGTCTATTAACCTAAATGTTATTCTCAGACAAAAGCTTTTCACTTAAATGTTCAGATTGGTTGTGCATACATCTAAGCACCCCCATGGCCCAGGCAACTTGACATATGCAATCAACTATCACTTGTAAGAGATTGTTCTTGCTGCCGTTGCAAAATAGCTGATAACAGAAACGATGTATCATGGCGTGGTGGCTAGCGTGGCTGTCTGTGGTGACAAGAGTTTACAGCATGGCTTGTTCACATCCTGTACAACCAGGAAGCAGAGCACAAGGGGAAACACGGCTGACAGGATTATAATTCCCAAGACTTCTCTTTGTGGCTTATATTCATGAACTAGACCTTACATATGAACGGTTCTGCAAACATCACAAAACATTGCCAGCTAAGGGCCAAGAGCTCAGACAATGACCCTGTGGGGGTCATTTCATATCCAAGCCACAGCAATCACTACATATGGCCCTTTCTATTTTACATCAATGTACATCCTTCTTAAGTGCATTCATCTCTAAATTGTAGCAAGCTGACATCTCCTCTTAACATGCCATGAGCATATAGACAACAAAAATCACACTGACACCTTCTTCTCTGAAGAAAAAAAAGATGCAAGGTTCATGAATGATGTCAATATTTTAATATATTATAACTTAAATATTAACTAGTAGATTTAATAGCACTTAAATGTTATGATATAAAGACAATATATCCCAGTTTTAATGATGGAGGTATAGAATGAAACAGATACTACATATATGCATATATATATTGATTAACAAAATGAGCAAGAATAATGAAATCACAGTCTTCATAGTCTGAACATCAGGTCTGATTTAGGTCAGCATAAAATCACGTACCTAGTATGCATGAGACCCTGTTTTCTATCCCTTGCACTGCCAAAGACATTGCAGTCCTCTTGACTGTTCATATCACATGATCCTAGCTGATACTGTTATATGCCTTTTCCTGTCACCCACTCTATTTCCTTTGTCCCATTTACACAACAAAGTAACACGGAGACATGTATATCCCAGACATATTCTTCCTTACTTGCTATTATACAGTTTTCTTTTGGAAGTTAGAATTAGTAACCCCAGATAAAAGTTCCTTATTGAACCATTGATTAAGGTGGGTGAAGAACCCAAAATGTCAGAGTAGTAGCCTTAATTCAATGAATTCCTGTTGGTTGTTGCCCTGATAAAAGCATTTTCTCCTCTGGACCAAAGGCTCTAAAATCAATAGAAAATAAAGTCATAGTAATATAAAGCAAAACTTCTTTTAATAGGTTATTAGGAGATCATCAATGATACTACTCTCATTTCTACTCCTGGTTTCTTGGACCTGTCAATCTTGACTCTAGGGAAAATAGCACCATATGTCAATTTCTAACTGACTTTCTGAGGGACTTCAGTGCTGCAAGGTATACCCACCTCATTGATACAGTGGTTCTTCAAAAGGACTTTACACAATTCTATTGAGACAATTGGTTCAGGGTGATAAAAAAAATCTGGCAGGACCAGTAAAGACTATGATCTCAGACCCATTACCATATTTCATTGTCAGAATATCATCTCATTGATTGGGAACAGTGTTCTGTAGACTTCCATTTGTTAAAGAAGGCATTTTTTTTTAAATCCACAGGTGCTAGGTTTGGGAAATACAGTGTATGCATGCAGAATGTCTGTTCCCGTGATGAAAGAAGTCCATTGTAATAAACTGTCCTTAGGTATCTGGCTAAACATTTCAGGGGATATGTCTTATCAGGAACTGGGTACTGGTATTTGCTGTCAGCATACTGGACACTGAACAATGGTTGTAATTCAGTTTGGTCTTGGTAGATGAATGTGTGTGCTGCTGAATTCACATCTAACTTTAATCCTGCCATGCTGGTCATTTTGTTCACAAGCCCATTGGGCAGTGACGAGGAAACCTAGATGGGAAGAATGACGGATAGCCACAGAATGAGCCATACTCTCCATTTACTTATCAAAATTCCCTTCTATTGGATTTATTCTACAGTGAGCATTCATATGCCACACAAAAATCTTCATTTACCAATTAGAGAATTCTAACTTACCTACTTCTTGCCTGTCATTTTTTCATCTACATTCCTCCTGAATCCCTGACCATCTGGCTAAGCCATTGGCCGCAGCTCATCAATCAGCATATAATTACATGTCTGATCCTTTCTCCTTCCAAGAAAAATGAACAACCAGATGTGTTGCTTGACTTATTTTGCCCAATAAGAATTTTCCTTCACTGTTGTCCTTCAGGTGAGTTCCAGGAAGAAGTTGAATAACCACAGCTGTGTGCTTGTAGCTATTGTGTAAAACCATCGGTACACCCTGTACCAGCTGATCAGAGGAAGCTCCTCATGGCCACGAGTGCAGCCTTAGAGAGAAAAGGGGGCCCAGCTGCAGTGGAGACCACAGGCATTTGAGTTCCTTTTCCATGTAATTTGCTTCTGCCTTCAGGGTCTACTTCGGGAAATCAAACATACAATCACTTTCTGCTGTGGCAGTGCTTCCACCCACCGAATGGAAGATGATGCAATGCCTAGTTTGTGATGAACGAATGTCTCAGGATACATTGTGATTGGCTTGCCTACGGCGAGGCGTTCAGCCCTTACTATCCAACAGCAGACAAAGAATTGCCCCTCGAAAGAAGATGAGTTATGTACAAAGGAAAATAGGACATCCCTTCTAAATGTTAGAAGTCACATGATTCTCTTAAAAGTACAAACAGAATCCCTATCTCCTCCACTAACGCTCCGAGTCCCCATTGGATGTGCTGAATCACGCAGTCTAAGGAGCGGAGTAGCTGGCTGTGGACCTGTTGCAGCACTTTGTGTTTTGCTTGGCCTCGTTGCTCTTTGTTGCCCACCAGAACTTGATGGAAAGAACTCTTCACTGAAGACACAACACACTTTGGTCATGGGATAAAGGGAAAGCAAGTTGGAACATGCTGGAAAGGTTTTTGCTTGAGGACTTGTTTGCATGGTAGCAGAACGGACTAGGCAGGCTGCTGGGGGAGACATCCTTCATGCCCTCTGACTATGCTGATGCTGCCTGCACAGCCTGCTGCCACCCCCTCTCTGCTGCTGATTTCACCACCTTGCTCACTATTCCAGCGTAAGCAACACTGATAAGAATAGTGAGACCCCATTCGTCGTGTGTTTATGCTACACCTCACCAGAGACATAGCTCTAACTCTTTGATAGGCTTTCTTGTTGATGCTACATTGGTGTCCTATTCAGAATTCCTCAGTTTTGTGGGGGTTTTCTCCTTAATTTCAGTTGTTTTGCATATATTCTTGCCAGCATTTTTTGAGGCAAGTGACAGAAAATGGGACTTTTCTTCTATTGTCTAGGTCTTTGTCCGTCTGTTTCACTAAAAAAAATATTATGAAGAACTGGCAAGGTGACTCAGAGAGTAAATGAGCTTGCTGTCAAGCATAATGACTGGAGTTGGACTCCCTGGACCCAACCACAGTCAATATGCCTAGGCTCATGACACACATACACAAATAAATAAATGTAATTACTCCAATTATGATATAAATACATAAATAATGGCTATAGTGGTGGTGAAAGATATAGGCTATCAAGAAAGTCATATTTTAAAAGAAAATACTTAATCAAATGTTGAAAATATGGTTTAAATGATGCATGATATATTGTCAGCAGTTTGGGAATGAACTATGGAATGTAATGGCTTTTAAATTTCACTTGAACTTTTTGACACACCTGTCACTGAAGGATGGTGTTTGTATTTCCTCACATTGCATTTGGATGCTGCAAGTGCTTTACAAACAAACTTATAATGAGATAACACTCTTTCTGAGTGTCTCTGAAGATAGTCTTCAAGAAACTGTCAGCTTCTCCTGCCATTCTCTCAGGACACTTGGATACTTGGTCCATAACTATGATGCTAAGCTGCAAGCAACTATCAGCAGTACATGAAGAAGTCCAGGGGAAGAGGATTGAGATTCCCAGCCATGGCACACACACCCTTGCAAAAGAGCATCTTGAAAATAAACCACTCATTGCCCTCCTAGCAGTCCCAGCTGCCATAAGGACAATAGGCACTGAACATTGAAGTTCCATCCAATTTGTAGGTCCATATAATTTATAATTTGTAGGTCCATAACAAATTATAAAGTACATGTACATATATATGTATGTATGTATATGCTTTGTTTATGCCAGTAGAAACACAAACACTGAATTTTGTAAGATACTTTAAAGTAAACTTAAACCATACACAAACGTTAAAAATAAATAATAGTAATGAGTTACATATGTCATTATATGCAGAGCTCAATTTTGAGATGCTCCTGGGTTCTCACTGTAAATAAGATGGCCATCAGGAAATTAAAAGATTTCCCACAATAAGGACTTTAATGAGGAGTGACATTAAGATTCCAGTGCAGTCCTCCAGCTGCTGACTTGGATGATTTGCCAATCACCTGTGCCCCTCTACACATAGCCTGTGTTTGAAAGGCATTTATCTTCTTGAGAAGGTCTGTACCTAATCAGCATTCTTCAAATGGTAACTCTAGTGCTACTCAAGGCAAAGGAAACTCACATTACAGTGAAGGCAAATGTGTGTCCCCAGTGTAAACACTTATTTTATGATCAAAGTTTCTCCCATAGCCTTAAGTAACAATATTTATTAATTACTGGCAGCCCTACTCTATCCAACATATGGGTATACCATCAATTATACCATTAAGCCAGGAAAGCTGGGCAACATAAACTCCCACAAGCCCATAAAACAACAGCCAACCAAATAAAAGTTTTAAAGTTGAGCAATATGAATAGACTCTGACTGGATATAAACCTGAGAATCTACTGAGCCACCTTTAAAATTCATGTAAGAAATAACTACTTGGCATCCTAGAAATAACCATTTGATTTTTCCTTGTCTATTGCAAATTGACAAAGGAGTAATCCTATGCAATATACATATTCTTCAGAGCTTGCGTTTAGTCCATACCCATTAAATAGATGCCAATGTAAACTGAAGGAAGGGGAGGTGGATAAAATGCCCCATGGAAGAGGTTAGAAGAACTTGACCAAGTCAAGGCCACAAAGGAGGAATGTATACAGACTGCAAATCTCATGTATGTGCTCAACCAAAACCCCTGAGCCTTGCTCAACCCCACATGAAGCCAAAGAACTAAGGAGCTTCCTGCCTTGTGATTATGAAAATAAAAAAGAATGCCCCTCTCTGTCACTTTTTTGCATCCTGCTTTGGCAGATGAGAATGAGGTTAGCATATAAACTTAGAATTTGCACTTGCTGATGGCTGTACCCCAACAATTTCATCAGCGAATAGACAGTTTCCAGGAACAGATTGATGACAATTTGTCTTCATATCAAATTTCTCTCTGAAATTAACTTTAAGAAACAGACATTTGTTTTCAGATGTTCTCTGCTTTGATTTCTCTGATACTCAAGCACAACTGTGCTGTCATCTGTTTCTAAGGAGCAGTCGCTGACTGACCTACTTCCAAAGATCTTGCATATTAAGTTTGAAACAGTTCTAAGAACTGGGCATCTAGGGGAGGGTGAATATAGGGATCTTGGAGAGAGAGAGATGGCCCCCTGTTAACTCTGTGTGAAGGTCTTACAGAGAACCTGAGATTAGTTCCTAGCACTGAAGACAGTGAAGGCACATCAAAACAACCTGCTAACTCCAGTGCCAGGGGATCCAATACCCTTTTCTGGCCTCCATGGGTACTGCACATACACAACTGAAAATAACAGATGTAGTAGGAGGCGAGGGGGCCTGTTTTTTATTTTGGTTGTTTAGTTAGCTTACATTTGAAATAATTACACAGAAACTGTATTTATTTAATTACTGTCTGACCCATTAGTTTTAGTCTCTTATTGGCTAACTCTCACATCTTGATTAACCCATTTTTATTAATGTGTGTTGTTACTTGACTATGGCTTACCGGTATTAGTATAAGTAGTGTTTGTCTTGGCCAGGAGAATCATGGCATCTGTTACATTGGTTTTTTGTTTTTTGTTGTTGTTTTTTTTTAGAATTTTGTTTTGTCTACTATGCCCACCTAAGGGCTGTCCTACCAAAAGGCCAAGGCAGTCTCTTTATTTAACCAATGAAAGCAACAAAAATACAAAAGGACCTCCTACACCAAACAGAAATAATTTTTAAGATAATATTACATTTTTTATTATTACCTTCATTCTGAAAAGAATCTTTTGGGGGAACAAGATGGATACTTATTTGTAAAACTTCAAAAATAAAATAATTAAATCAAAAAGCTTCTGTGAGGAAAAAGGTGTCACCACCATC
Organism: Ondatra zibethicus; assembly: GCA_004026605.1. NCBI lineage: Eukaryota > Metazoa > Chordata > Mammalia > Rodentia > Cricetidae > Ondatra > Ondatra zibethicus. Next base: position 108,353 of record PVIU01003187.1, on the reverse strand, counting down.
ATGTGATAAACACAAGCCCCAGTATTTCAGAATGTGACCACACTTGGAATACAGAGGCTGCAGATGTTGTCAGCTAAGATGAAGTCATTCTGAACCAGACCAATGTGAGTGATCAATGCTCATTTTATAAGAGGAAAGGATAGGGACACATGAGAACATGACCATGTGAAACACCCAAGTGTAGAGCACCGCACACAGCAAGGATGCTAGCCGCCGTAAGAGTTTAGGAAGAGGAAAAGGCACGTCTTAGCCAAATTCCATAATGAGCACTGATGACCAGCAGTGAGCATAGCATCTGAACCTTAGGGGATATGTCCAGAAGACAAGACATACAAAAGCTGCAGAAAGACTGAACTCTGCAGAGGAACCAACAGCCATGCCCACGTCTCACCATCCTATCTCAGTAACACAAATAGGAAGTCAACCAAAATGCATTCCTCTTCTTCTGTAAAGCGGAGGTGATGGGTCTGAAGTGTGCTTTCCTCACTGCCCACATCTAAGCCCTTGTTAAAGTTACAAGTTCCATCAGGAAGGAGTGCTTTTCCTCTCCTAACCACCTTTTCCATAGCCACCGATGTCTGTCAAGTGCATTATTGCAGTAGTTTGTTTTTTAAAGAGGTTTATCTCTTGATTTATTTTATCTTATACCCTATCTCCATGGTGTAATAAAAATAGTCCTATTAAATATAAAACACATCATGTTGGATCTAAAATCACGTACCTTCTAACAGTTTTCCATATAAAAACCTAAGCCTTTAAAAAGTCCTAGGTTCCTATGCAATAAGCCTTCCTGCTCCTCTGTGACTCTCGCCCTTTTTACTGCTGTTCCTCTGTAGGGCACTGACTGCCTTCATAACACTCAAGCACGCTGAACTCACTTCCATCTCAGGGTCCACTCCTCTGCCTAGAACATACTTCCCTAAGTATTCTATGAATCACTCCCTCATAGTCTACAGGACTCTGGCCACAAGATTCCTCATCAGAGTGGCTTCCTTTACCAACTATAACTCAACAGATCTCTCTTCTCTACACTTGCTTGTCTAACTTAATCTTCCCAATACACCTGTACATGTTCCATCTAAAATAGAGATTACTCATGTATGATTCCTCACTTGGCAATTTCCCCTTGAAGTTAAGGACTTTGCCTATTTGTCTCATCACTGTATGATGAAGATAGAGCCAAGAACACATTGCCCACTAAACAGATTCTTGCTTTTCAGTGAGGGAAGATGTGATGCACATGTGTTATCTGAGCATCTCCTTTAAGAGAAACTACAAGGTCTAAAAAGAGAGGTTCTGCATGGGCTTACTATGACGAAACAAGCCACCACAGTTAAATAACTGAAAAGGAAAGATAAGGGTAAGTCTTCAAATAAGTGGGGGCATTTCTTATCATTGAATCACAATAGTGGCTTAAATATCTAACTTTACTTATCTAATTTTTGAGAAACTGACATGTCCTTTGCATGGGCATTCATACCTCTGGTTATAATTCTTTCCCAAGTAGCCACACAAGACCCAATGCTTGAATCACTTAAAGCTGCTAACAACCCTTTTAGAGAGATCTCTGAATAAGTTTAGGGAAGAAGCAAAGATACCAAAACTCAGGCTCACAGAGCATCCATCTGAAAGTAGAAGTAGTACTGGCAGGATCCGGGATAGCTGACATCCAAGAGAGACAGCATGCATGCCCTGCAAGGCAGGGTCCACCTCTCCTATGTAAGGAAGACATAAGACTAGAAGGAGAAGGAATCATATCTAGGAGTCCCTCTTGATTCTCCTTATGAACATCTGTGCTCTTGTTCTTAGACCACCTTCTCTCAGCCACCTGGCTAACTCATGCCCATCACTACATACACCTCTAGCCTCAGACTAGAGATTTGAGTACTGGGTTCCTATTTCCTAGCTTCAGGTCTTTGTGTTTGAAGTGAAACATGCATATCAACTTGCAAACAGTTTATGGAACTTGTATACTCCTATAATTACATGCATCAACTTCCATATTTTATTTCTGCCTATCTATGAACACTTCTGCTTTATTGAAGAACTCTATCATACTATGATGAAATTCTTTTCTCTCTCAGAAAACAACTAATGTTTGTAGTGATTTGCTCAATTATGATCTCAGAGTTCCAATTTGAAAAAGTTAATCCTCTACAAATCTGACTCTATATTAATGTCAGAAGAAAAAAACTCAAACAAATACAAATTCAGAAGTAGTTCTCTCTCAAATTTAGTACTCAACAGAAACAAAACATTTTACATAATTGATACCCCTGATTTATTAAATTTCCTAGGATATAAATTAAACTTCATTAATATGTAATTTATTTTTCTCAAGATCAATTTACCTTTTCCTGTGCTCCTTAATAACCATCATATAGAAAAACAAATGGGAATACTTCACTGTGATGTCTTCTCATTTTCATTAGATACATAAGGATGCCTAATTTCTCTTTAAAATTATTTTGAGAGCCATGCACTTCAAACTCATCAAGTTGCATATATTAAACGTACAGCTTCTAGGTGTCAATCACACTTTAATATTATTTTTTTAAAGAAGTATTCAAAGTAGAGGGTTAAAAGTTGCACTTTGGCTCTTCAAATTAACTCTAAACATTTCTAAAAATGTAGTGAGTGGCCTTGAAAAATAATAGTTTCAAACCTTACAATTGTGTGAAACAACTTAAAATTCAAATAGCTGGCTAATCATAATAGGACCAATTGGTGACAATGCAAAATTTTCTATTGTGCAAAGTTAATGTTTAAACTTGTCAGACACATTAATGAGCCCTACCCAAAGGCCTACATCACCAATCTAGCAAGGCATTTATAAGTTTATAAACTGATGGTGTAAATTGTTCCCTGGCCTCCTGGCTTACAATGTTGTTGGAAGTTAGCATTCAGGGAGAATGGGAACTTGATAATCTTTAGAGGAATTGAGATGTGTGTGGCTACTTCCAATGAATCACTGAGATGGAGTTTGCTTTCCTTCCTTCTTTTAATAGGAAAGTGAGCTCAGTGAGAGTCATGGATTCTGCCCACCAAAAGCTCAATGGGAGTTCACAAGGTGAGTGGGTGTGGGAGATAGTTTGGATGCAGAAGTAAAGGGTTCAGGACAGAACAGAAACTATCCAGCAGTTTGCCAAGCATCCAGAAAACACAACCTTTGAAAACATTTTGCAGAATAAACTCAAAGGCCATTGAGAACACTACACTGCTCCACCATACTTCATCAGTCCAAACCACCTGCACTCCCTGATACAGTCAGAACACCAGAGCTACAAACTTCCTGCTCATACACGGGAATAAAAGTTTTGCTTGGGTCTCTAAATATAGAAATTCAGGACAAAATAAAAATATAGCAACTTCACCATTCTGCACCACAAACTGATTTCTGAGTTTTCATTACAGCATGGTCAATGCCTTAATTCATACTATCATGACTCTTAACACAGGGAGAAAACGTATTCTATTCCTGACTCTATTTCTTGGCATGTTTCTCCTTTCCATAGTCTACCCATACTAAGGTTGCACGTTTGTGTTCTGATGCATTTGAATCAGAGGTAACAAAGATGGCATTTCAGGCCCGAGAGCAGGGAAAAAAATCTCTGTTAATCACATAGCATTTAATCTGAGTGTATGTCACATACTCCCTAAATATCCTTAGGGAACTGAAAAAGTGGCTCAAAAGAAAAGGTCTCCTTCCTGATGCAAATGCCTCCTCTTCACTGGTACTGATAAAAGAACAATGTGTATTAATGAATGTGATATCATTTAAAATAGCGTGGTGACATGGTGAACATGCTCCAGATAAAAGTCCAGCAAGCTGGTACTATCTCAGGATGGCTGGAACAAAAACCGGCTGGCATTTAAAACCAATTTCAGTTCCCTGTAGACTTTTCAGAGGCTGGCCCTGTGGACTCATACTAAATGTGTCCAATCAAACACATAATTCTAGTAGCGGATTGTTAAGCATAAGCAGGCTGAACACAACCACTATCGTCCGTATTCTCTTCCTTTCTTAATTTGATCACATAAAGCATCAGGAAGCCCTCCAGTCAGGCCACACTGCTGATCAGTGTGCTGTCACTCAAATGCTCACTCTCCCTGAGAGGTATTAAAACTGGAGAAGAACAGCAAGATATCAGCAGAGAGGTCTGCAGGCTGGCCAGTGAGACCAAAAGCTTGACCTTCGAGATACTGGCTTTTCCACTGCAAATTATTTTTAGGTTGTTCTCCCTATCCCTGGGGTTCATCTATTTGGATCAGAATTCTAGCTTTACCACTCTCAATCAAGTATTTCAACCCTCTCTGTGACTCAGTTTCCACCTCTGGAAAATGGAGTTGAATTTATTAATCATGTAGGATTTCTGTTATGACTGAATCATTTCTTATTAAAAAAAAAAACAAAGAACAGGGTAACTAGTCACAGTTGATATTTGCATTGCTGTTAAAACGAAGCAGATATTCTTTCTGCTACCAGTACTCACATAGTATCTATCTAAGGGTAGCAATGTAAAAACCTGTTAGTTGTGTGGTCTTGAGCAAGATATTTAAATTCCCCAAGACTACGAGACATAAAAGTGTGAACTGGAGCAGCACAGTGCATGGAGAGCATCAGTGGAACAAGATGCCAAAGGGCCGTTCTCTAGCTTGAGTCTAAACTATTTCTTTTCTCCATTTTATTTTCTGTATCTTTGAGTATGTCCACAGTTAAATTTAAACAAACAAACCAAAAAAAGAAATAGACTTATTTATTTTATCCACCTATAAAATAATAACAGCAAAGGGCTGGAGAGATAGCCCATCAGTTAAGAGCATGTGCTACCCTGGCGGAGGACCCATACTCCATCCTTAGCCTCCACATTCGGTGACTCAAGCAACCTGTAACTCTAGTTCTAGGAGAGTCAATTCACATCCACTAGTACCTGCACACACAAGATGCACAAACATATACTTACATAACTATACACATACATACAAAATAAATGCTTAAATAAAAATAATAGTAGTTACAGCCTTCTTGCAAAGCTGTTAGAGAATGTTACTTAGCACACTGTAAAAACTGGACAAACAGCTTGCACTTCCTATCTACCTGACAACCTGTTATAACACTTGGAAGCAGAGACATAAACCATTCAGGACATAGGGACTGTGGACCAAGTTTTAAGGGAAGAAAAGAAATATATGAACGGTGTTAGTTACATTTAAAGGGATAAAATGAGCCACCAAATTCTAACACTTTGACGAGCTAAGTATCTCTCGACTCCATGCATTCATTTCTACCACTGCAGTACTGGTTTGTATTATCATGTATAAAATGTGATCAACAATTTGCTTGGGCTGGTTTAACACAACAATAATCTTGCATTTTATTTCTAAGTTGCCTATAACTCAGTTTATTTTTCTAGAAAATGGGAAATTATAACAACAATCAAAACATACTCAAGTATATTCACTGAGAATAACAACAATGTTTACTGAAGCTTTGTATAGAAAAATAAATCAATAGCCACAAACATTAGGGAAAAACATGTGCTATGCATATAAATTGAAGAAAATGCAAAAAGTCTTGGAACAATAATAAAACATGTAAATTTAGATCTATTTGAGTAGAAACTGCTTTAAAGATAAATACACATGACCAGCATAAATCTCATTGTATTTTATTCTTCAAAAACACTACAAACAATACTGCATTGCAAAAGAAAGTTTTGTCTTCTAAGGTAAGAAAACAAGAACATACATGTAAATGTGGCTTTGGGCATAGGAGGATGCAGATAAGTTCTTGTCGACTATATTGGCAAATAAATTAATTATGTAGCAGAAATGCTCTTGCAGGAGAGATGGAGATGTTTTGGCACTTGGTGAAAATATGCTAGAAGCTCCTAAGTGAACTATTTCTGATAAGGTGTTTAGAATATACTTGTATTAAAATGTAAAGATGTTATGCACATGTCCCAGCAAGAGACCTTCATGGTCTGGCCCACTGATCCACCTATGACTGAATACATGTGATAACTGTCTTTCTGTGTCTGGGTTACCTCACTCAAAACAATGTTTTCTAGCTCCATCCATTTTCCTGCAAAATTCAAGATGTAGTCTTTTTTTCTTCTGTGTAGTACTCCATTGTGTAAATGTACCACATTTTCCTTATCCATTCTTTGATTGAGGGGAATTTAGGTTGTTTCCAGGTTCTGGCTATGACAAACAGTGCTGCTATGAACTTAGCTGAGCACATGTCCTTGTGGCATGATTGAGCATCCTTTGGATATATACCCAAAAGTGGTATCACTGGGTCTTGAGGAAAGTTGTTTCCTAATTTTCTGAGAAATCACCACACTGACATCCAAAGGGGTTGTACCAGCTTGCAGTCCCATCAGCAATGAAGAACTGTTCCCTTTACCCCACAACCTCTCCAGCATAAGTTGTCATCAGTGTTTTTGATCTTGGCCATTCTTACAGGTATAAGATGGAATCTCCGAGTTGTTTTGATTTCCATTTCTCTGATGACTAAGGATGTTGAACATTTCCTTAAGTATCTTTCAGCCATTTTAGATTCCTCTGTTGAGAGTTCTCTGTTTAGTTCTGTACTCCATTTTTTTATTGGATTATGTGCCTCTTTTGGTGTCCAATTTTTTTTTTTTTTTTTGAACAAAACCTTTGAGAAGGGTGTCCAATTTCTTCAGTTCTTTGTATATTTTGGATATCAGACCTCTGTCTGATGTGGGGTTAGTGAAGATCTTTTCCCATTCTGTAGGCTGTCATTTTGTCTTGTTGACCGTGTCCTTTGCTTTATAGAAGCTTTTCAGTTTCAGGAGGTCCCATTTGTTAATTGTTTCTCTCAGTGTCTGTGCTGCTGGGGTTATATTTAGTAAGTGGTCTTCTGTGCCTATGTGTTCAAGTGTACTTCCCACTTTCTCTTCTATAAGGTTCAGTGTGGCTGGCTCTATGTTGAGGTCTTTGATCCATTTGGACTTGAGTTTTGTGCATGGTGATAGATATGGTCTATTTTCATTTTTCTACATGTTGATATCCAGTTATGCCAGCACCACTTGTTAAATATGCTTTCTTTTTCCATTTGATATTTTTTTGCTTCTTTATCAAATATCAGGTGTTCGAAGATGTGTGGGTTGATATCTGGGTCTTCTATTCGGTTCCATTGGTCCTCCTGTCTGCTCTTATGTCAATACCAGGCTGTTTTTAGTACTGTATCTCTATAGTCGAGTTTGAAGTCAGGGATTGTGATACCTCCAGAAGTTCTTTTATTGAACAGGATTGTTTTGGCTATAGAAACAGAGCGAACATTGCCAAACTCTTTTTATGAGGCTACAATTACCCTGATACTGAAACCACAAAAAGACAATACTAAGAAAGAGAATTACAGACCAATCTCACTCATGAACATTGATGCAAAAATACTAAATGAAATACTAGCAAATTGAATCCAAGAACACATCAGAACCATCATCCACCATGACCAAGTCAGCTTCATCCCACAGAAGCAGGAGTGGTTCAACATATGAAAATATGTCAACATAATCCACCATATAAACAAGCTGAAAAATGAAAACCACATGATCATCTCATTAGATGCCAAAAAAGCATTTGACAAAATACAACATCCCTTCATGATAAAGGTCTTGGAGAGAGCAGGGATACAAGGAACATACCTAAACATAATTTAGGCAATATACAGCAAGCCAACATCAAACTAAATGGATAGAAACTCCCAGCGATTCCACTGAAATCAGGAACAAGACAAGGTTGTCTACTCTCTCCATATCTATTCAATATAGTTCTTGAGGTCCTAGCTAGAGCAATAAGACACCAAAGGGAGATCAAGGGGATACAAATTGGAAAAGAAGAAGTCAAACTCTCACTGTTTGCTGATGATATGATAGTTTACATAAGTGATCCCAAAGATTCTACCAAGGAACTTCTACAACTCATTAACACTTTCAGCAATGTAGCAGGATACAAGATTAACTAAATAAAATCAGTAGCCCTCCTGTACACAGATGATAAAAGGGCTGGGGAAGAAATCAAAGAATCAACACCCTTCACAATAACCACAAATAGCATAAAATATCTTGGAGTAACTCTAACCAAGCAAGTGAAGACTTGTATGATAAGAACTTTAAATCTTTGAAGAAAGAAATTGAAGAAGACACCAGAAATTGGAAAGATCTCCCATGCTCTTGGGTAGACAGAATTAACATAGTAAAAATGGCAATCTTACCAAAAGCAATCAACAGATTCAATGCAATGCCCAGCAAAATTCCTCAAAAAGACCTCGAAAGAATGGTACTCAACTTCATTCGGAAAAGCAGAAATTCTTCTTTGCCAACATACCAATCACAGGCCTCATTTCATGTGCCTTACAGCTCCATCACATCACTGTTCTTCACGGCCTAAAGGAATATCTACAGTGTAGCTTCATATAGTTTATACAACTTTTCTTCAAGAAATTATAAGTTATGCTTAACTTCCAAAATAACATTTGATCAGTACAAATAACGGTAGAACTTGTGGCTTTCTAAGTTACTAGATGGAGGCTCCTGGGTGAAGGCTTCAGTTAGAAGAGAGGATAAAAAGGGCCCATCAAATGAAAGAGGGATAGAGAGATGATAGATGATAGATAGATAGATAGATAGATAGATAGATAGATAGATAGATAGATAGATAGATAGATAGATATACAGACAAAAAGACAGACATACAGACAGATAGAAAGAGATATGTTTGTTTCAAAAATGTAGTCCTTTTTTACCCTCCCAGAAATTAAAGTTCTAGAAAGACCTGGAAAATCTCAAGGAGGGAATTTACTGGCTGCACTTGACTGTTCTCTCTGAAACTGTAACCTCTTTATCTGACAACAGTTGTGGAAAATTTCCAGGAAATGAGACATTTGCTCTCCGAAAGGACTTCCAGTCAACACGCTGTTCATCCGTTGTGATTGAAATTTAAAGAGACCTGCTATACCCTGGTTGTATTTACTGCTCTCAGAAAATGCTTTAAGGCCACAATCTGGCTTCATTTTGCAAGCTGTTTCTGCAGGGCCACAGACAGCAAGATCTTTACAACACTTCCCAATTGGATTCTAGCTCTCAAGACTCCACTTTCACTAGCCCTTTGACACAAACCTTTCTGATCTGAGCCTTTAACTATAGAGCCTCAGAACAAAAGGTTTCAAGGGAAGATACTTTCCTTCTGTTGCAGCAATAAAAATGGTTCCACAGGCAAGTAAAACATTTGTAGATAGAATGACAGCTGGATGAAAGATGTTTCCCAGAATTTGAGTTGTCCTTAAAGTAGTGTTCCAATACCTGATGGTTCAAAGGAAATACCAATTGCATACATATTTAGGGATTAACTCCATACTTTTCACAAGAAATAGAGAAATTAAGTCAATGCACTTTCTCAGTGTTTACAGACTGGAGTGAGTATAATAAAGCAACAGCTACAGAATTATTTTGTTTCCATCATACTGTGATGAGCTGTTATACAGCTTTTAAAATGTCAGAATTATGCAATTAATAGTGCCTACTTGTTATTTGATTTCCCTTACCTTACCAAGAACTTTTCATAATTTCTATGGGCAAATCAGAACAGAACAAAGGTCTCAAAAATATAACCCAAGGGCCAAAATGTAGTAGTACTTTCTCATCCGTACTGCCAGCCCACAAATAATGACACACTTTTTTAATTGTGAAAGCTCAGCCTTAGCATAGGTTTTTCCCTAACTAGTTTTTTGTTTTGTTTCGTTTTGTTTCTTTGGTGTTTTTTGTTTCTTTGTTTGTTTGTTTGGTTGGTTGGTTGGTTGGTTGGTTTTGTTTTGGAACAGAGTTTCTCTGTACCTTTGGAGCCTGTCCTGGAACTAGCTGTTGTAGGTCAGGCTGTCCTCGAACATATAGAGATCCACTTGTCTCTGTCTCCTGAGTGCTTCGATTAAAGGCGTGCGCTGCCATTGCCCAGCTCTAATAGTTCTTATAACTTTAATTGACACATATTTTTTAATTAACAGTGTTCCATGCGGCTTGTTAACAAATCTCTGTAGTGCCCATCCTGCGTCCTCTGCGACTGATTGGTGACTCCACCTTTCTTCTTCTCAGAGTCTTCTCGCTGCCTCAAAATCAGGCCTATCGCTCCCGCCTAGCTATTGGCTGTTAGAGCAATCACAGCAACACATCCTCACATAGTGTACACATATCCCACAACACCAAATCCCTCCTGCCCACTGTGTTTATAAAGATTTATTATAATGCAACCACATTCATTACATGGTAAAAAGAAGAGCTTTCCTCTCACCGCAGCAGAGCAGAGGTTACATATTCCTCAAAAGCGAGCACATTATTTTAACTGCTCTTTATGGAAAAAAGGTTTTGGACCCCCACATCCGATGAGTAACTTCTCTTTATCTAAACAGAAAGTTCTACCCAATCTAACATTCAAAGCCAGAAGCTTTGAGATACATGATAGTGGTAATGAAACAGCTCATTAAGTTATGCTGGTCCAACTGCTTGACAATTACTTTCTTTATTGTACCCCACGTCCTGTTTTTACAGTTCCTCAATGTGTACAGTGTATTGTATAATGTTCATCCCTGTTACATTCTGTTGCCTCTGCAACTCTTGCTAACCCACTCCCTAAAACTAGATCTCATTCTCCATATATGTATATGGTGTGTGTGTATTACGTGCATGTGTGTGCATGTGTGTGCATGTATGTGTGTATGCGTGTGTGTGTGGAGTGACAGTTGCTGAGTGTCTGTGATTGGCAGTGTTGTGTTATGTACAGAAGACAGCAGTTCATAGCATTTCCCTCCATCCTTCAACACCTATATACTTCCTGCCCCTTCTTCCACAGCGCCTCCTGAGACACAGAGGGAGAGAAATGGATGTCACATTTAGGCTGAGTACTCAGCAGTCCTTGTCCTCAACGCTTTGATGACTTATGAGTCTCTGCTTTGACTGCAGCTCACTGGTGAAGATACTTCTCTGACTAGTTCTAAGAGCATCTCATCATTTAATTTAAACATAATTATTTAAAAATGACACGTCATTGCTTTTGTCGATAAATAAATAAATAATAAAGTAATGATGTTTGAAGTCCTTAAAGTCATTGTGATACAAATGGTGTGGTCTGATGTCAAGTCCACCTGTTGTGGAAACTTCCACCACACCTCCAACAAAGGATTCTTATCAATATTATTCTTTGCAATATTCTGATTTGGTAAGGTCTCATCTCTCACCCGTCCTTTAGTGCTTCTATAATCTTGGGGAGGGGACTTTGTGAGTCTTGTGTCATCTTTCTCTGACATGTGACATCTGTGTCCTCCCTTAATCTTGTGAGTTCAACACCACCTTTCTTCTTGGAGGGAATCAACTTAAAGGCGATTGCTACACAAGAGCAGGGTATAGCTTAATGGCATTCGATTCAGAATTAATCTCACCAGGTGGAGCCACATCAAAATGCTATTCATTACTCTCAAATATACATTGAGTAGTTTAACTAGACATAAGTTCAAATGCTGAAAAATATAGGTGAAACATTTACAAATTAGTCTGTGACTATATATAAGCTTCCTTAAACATTGTAAGTCCTTGATGTTAACATATATGTCTCCCATTAAAGTATAGTGGAAAAATGTTTGTCAGTACTCCTATTTACATGGGTAACTAGCTATTCAGATGGAAATGAACATAAATAGGAAATAGGAAATAGCCATTTTTACAATGTACAAATGAGCTTTATATATATTTTAATTAAACTATTCCTTCCTCAAGTCAGTCTCAAAGCCCATTTTCAGAAAAGAAATTGTCCAGAGTTTCCTCAAGTGACTTAAGGATTAAAAAAGAATAAGTATATTTCTCTCTACAAATCTAGGTCACTCCAGGGGACCAGGAGCAGCAGGGACTTAGCTTCCAGGCTTAGCCACTGAAGTCTTTAAAAATAATTATGAACATTAAACACCTGCATGGATTTTCAGGTGCTAGGTAGTTGTTCTATAGCATGAACTACAAAACAACAGGTTTTAAAGATGCTATGCTCTGTTTTCTGAATTATTTATGTTACTTCTCAGTGAAAATATTAATTTCACTAGTTCTCTGGAAATTTCATACAATGTTGACCCCACATATACTTCTAGAACTCCTTCAGTGTCCACCCCCTTCCATATCTTAAAATTTTGTGTGCACAGATCTTTAAAACCCATTGACTCCAATTTGTGCTGCCCATAACTACTTGGGTATATGGCCATCCATGGGGGCGGGGGGTAGATTTAGACTCTGATATGGGCTAGCGAGAGAGCTCGTCTTCTAAAGGTGCTTACCACTAAGCCTGATGACTTGATTCCTCAGTGGAAAACCAAACCAACTTCCACAACTTGCCCTCTGGCCTCCACATACCTGTGCATATTTGTACATGCACACACACAAACCACACACACAAACACATGCACACACAGACACACACTGTGGCGTCTCCAAAATAGAAGGACAGAGCTAGTTTTCCAGTTTAGTTTACAGCTAGTTTCTAGTTAATAGATAGTTAATACCTGGTTTTTAGTTAAGAACTACTTTCAGTTAATAACTAGATTCCCATTATTTGTTTTTATTTCAAGATCAAATAATAGGATGCATGACAATTAGATTTCTTTATTAATTTACAATGTATGTAATAATACACAATGATGAAGTGAATATCATTAGTCTACTCCACTTATTTTAGCAATGGATTTAGTTTCTGTTATCTTTCTTTGGATTTCTCACTATAAAGCTCTGTTTCAGGCATCATTAGTTAGGCACCACAGATCCATTGGTTTCTCCTATTTCTAAATTCATTATCTTAAAAATCAATCAATAAAGATAACTAGTTTTTATATATGCTCTAATTTTTTCTTAGCCCTTTAATGATAACAGTTTGAGAATAATAGAAACAAAATAAAGGCTAAGGACATAGCTCAGTTGGTAGATGCTTTCTATAGCAGGCACAGTAACCTGGGTTTGATCCCCAGTGCTGTGTAAACTGGGAATCACACCACACATCTGTAGTCCCAACACCTGAGCTGTGGAGGCTGGAGAACCATAAAGTCAAGGGCATCGTCAGCTATATTGCGAGTTTGAAGCCAGCCTGTCCTGCTTCCTCTTACAACTTTATCTAACAGAATGTGACAGAATGGAGAACTTATTTCATAAAATAACAGTGCTGCTGGATATGGTGGCTCACATTTGTAGTCTCAGGAGACGGAAGCAGGACAATTGCTGTAAATTTGAGGCTAATCTGGGCTAAACTTGAGCGCTATTTCAATCTGTTGATCAATAATCAGTACTGAGACATATTCCTTCTACACTTTAGAAATATCACGTCATCTCACATAGTGGTTTTTGGTGCTGATTCTTGTCTTTAAGGTGGTTATTTTTAGTACAAGCTAATTATTCTGTTTCTTTGTGTCACAAAAGACATGCCCAAAAAGTTTTATTAGAAATATCACCAGAACACAGCCATACGCATAAATAGAATCCTTTCTGTCTCTAACAAGATTTACCTATCCAACTCTGGAATTGTAATTTCTACTTCAGTAATTATTGATATACCTCAAATGGGTGCAATTCAATAATAAAAACAACAGATTAATACTAGAAAACTTAATAAGCACTAAAATGTGGCAAACTTGTGAGAGATACATGATGTGGGATGCCCATCTGTATGCTGTGAATTTATTTTATTACCATTGGTTAATAAAGAAGCTAATTTGGCCAATAGCCAGAATACAGCCAGGTGAGAAATCCATGCAAAGATAAAGGGAAAGAAGGCAAAGTCAGAGAGATGCATCAGCCACCAGAGAAGCAAGATATGAGGTAACAAATGATGAGCCTCATGGTAAAATAGAAATGGGTTAATTAAAGATATAAGAGCTAGTTAATAATAACCCTGAGCTAACAGGCCAAACAGTATGTAATTAACACTAAGCCTCTAAAGGAGTAAGTCACAAAACAATCCCACACCAGTTTGGAATTATGATTAATAAAAGGGTTATTTATTTAAAGGGAAAAACTTACAGATCACCGTACTAGACAATAGCCCTCTGCACAACCTGGAAAAGAGTCTGGTAACCGGAAGCAGATTCCGAAATGAGAGAGAGCACACGGCTACTGCTGCTTTTTTAAGCCAAATAGACCACGCCCAAGTGGGCTGGTATCTTAAAGGCTATTGGCTGATGGAGCGGAAGGAGCTCCCGCAGCAAGCCTCTGAGTAGTTATTTCAAAGGCTGCTGTGGGACCAGGTGGGATGAGAAATCTCCAGTTACAAATGGTACCCACTGTCTGGCGTGGATCCACATAAGACCTCAAAAAGCTTTAAAATGGTTCAAAACACATAAAAACAGAGCCACACTGGGCTTCCTATTCTCTCATGCTGGCCACAGTATAGAGACATATCTTTCAACAGCCACCTACAATATGGAGCCGGGTACTGGCTGCCATTGAACTACTTGGCATGGTGGGTTTCTGCAGTCTCTCACAGGCTTCAGTACAGAGAGGCTAATCAGCCATGCATACAGTCACTCATACAGACAAAAAGGTTTGTGGGCCGGTTTCATGTTACCTCTGCTATGTTGAAAAGTCTAGCAGGGCAGAACCAACAACAAAAGCAGTAGGTTTGGTCCTAGCCATCTCTAATTAGCAGTTTAAAACAGTGATCAAATAATGATGACAGATACACAATAAAGATAGAGTCAGACAAAAAGAAGTCCTCTAAATGGGTCATAGTGTGTTTTAAAAAATGTATGTAGGCTTAGAAAAGAGAGGAAAAAGAGTAGACAGTTATAAAAAAATCATTTAAAAAATAAAACAAAGTCTTTAAAGAGACAGTAAAAGTATACAAAAACCACATAAAGATGGAAAATACATGGAGAGTCTGGATTATATACACTATTGTATTTCTTTTTTTTTCACATTTAATTTTTTATTATTGCATTATAAATAGTACCATTCAAAATTTCCACCTCCTCCGACCATTGTATTTCTTTGAATTTTTTGACTGTTAATGAGCTAACTGCAGAGAAACATTTGATGTGGGGGCTTTTAAGCTAAACCAACATTGTATCTTGACTTCAAAATTTGGACCTAAAGATATGTTGCCTTGGAAGGCCCAGGTGATCCAACATCCAGAACAGCTTCAAGACAACTTCCTAAGGTAATAAGAGATATATCTCACAGACTACTGCAGCCAAGGTTTAACCATAATTCTAAATTTCCTCGGGATCCCTATAAGATTACCAGTATCCCCAAATAGCAGGTAGTGGCATAAAAAATTATGCCAAAATTCCCAAAATATTTTTATAAATGTTTGTTTTCATTTAAAGAGTGTTGATTATAAACAATTGATGATTATAGTCAATCTCTTTCCGAGGAAAAAAAGGGGATATGATATAGAATTGAATACTTTACATTGGTATGGATTTTAGTTTATTGATATAAATTTAAGTACAATTTTGTTATATTATATGTATATTTCTATTCTTGTTTAAGGTATTTATAATGTTTATGCAGTTCATTTAAAAATGCAATGCATAATTAATAAATACAAATAATAGTCATCTATAATAGTCAGACTTACAGTCATGTTAGGTATTCTAGATATGCAGAGATATATTTCATATGTTTAGGTAATCTTCAAAACTTCAAAGTCCTACAGAATATGTTATTTAAAATGTTTTAAGAACTTAGACTTTTCTCAACAGTGAAACATGTCTGCTTCTCCCAGTACCAATTACTTTAAGAGGATGATGGGTACCAAAGACATTCCATGTAAAACTTGTTTTCTTCTTGGTAAAACTGGCCCTTTGGGAAAGGAACACCCTTGCCTTGACTGCTGAAAGTAAGCCTGCTGTCCAATCCAGACAAACAGGATACAAAAATGACTGCTGAACCTTGCCAAGACAGGGTAGGACAGTCTTTCCAATTTTCCTACTTCTGAAAATGGTCTGTCAGTTATCCTGAGCCTATAGCCAAAGTTGGTTGTCCCAACATTACAGAGTGACTCTCCAGGCAGCCAATTATTTCTTTCATTTCTTGCATCTTTGGCAAGTCATTTGCTTGCACTCTTTGATTACTCAGGTAATATTAGTTTCCTTCTCAGGTCTTTGATGAGGTTGAAAACTAGATGGCCATAATTACAATCCTCTCATATTGTAGCTAGGGCATATTAAGTAGAAGACTTAGACTCTTCAGTATAGAACAACTATTAGAATAATCTGTTATTTGTCAATGTTCTGGATATTTAGAATGTGTTTCTTGCTTGATGTTGTTCTTGTTAGTTGTAGTTTCATCTTTGTTTATGTTATTACCTTTTCTTTCTTCTGCACAATACTTGATAGTTATTCTTATTGTATATAGTTTTATGATAGGATTAGAACCTTCATATTTAGAAAATATGAAAGTGTTGGTGGATTTTGATCTATTTAGCCTATGGCTTTTGGTGATTATGTTGTCTATTAACATGACAATTTATAAACTGAGGGAGAGAGTCTCACCCTCTCTTGCTCCTGCACTCTCTTGGGTGGTCAGAGCAGAGCAGGCAGCTTGCTCTTCACCCCTAGACAGAACGACTGGATGAAGATAGCTGGATCAGCAATGGCATCTAAAGTGTTCTGTATCAGTGAGTGTTTACCCCATATTATACCTAAATAAATTCTTGAGAACCCTTAATAGATTCTCATGGCTTCTCATAACAGGTACATTAGATCACTGTTTATCTAAAAAACCTCCTAGTGTCTGATCATTCACACACAAAGATGCTGATGAGAAGAGAGGCATTAAAAATGATCAAAGACACAAAGATAATAAACCTCAGTCCAAATATCCTCCAAAGTTTAAGTCAAAAGCCTGACCCTAAACCACACACTGTAGCAGTCTCTCTCACACAGAACCCTAAGCCACACACTATTACAGTCTCTCACGAGCTAAGTTTGATCTTAGAATTTCAGTGGTTTCTATTTTAATGCTGAAATAATCCAATTGTGACTTTTTCCTGGAATTGGCACTAGGCACACTTCATGGTAACTCCTTGTAATTTCTATCATTCAAAATATTGCTGTATAGTTTAGAAAAGTCAAATGACATATGGAGCTTCAATGAAATCAGAATCTTCTGTGAGCATAGTAGTTTCCCAAACTCAATGTGAACATTAAAAAATACCCTGTGTGTGTGTGCATGTAGCAAGGGAGGATCCATTCATATCAAGGCAGGGAGATCAAAGAGCAACCTCAAGTGTTACCCCCACACTTATTGGGGTGATGTTTTCATTGCCACAACAAAGACTTGGGGGATTCTCCTGCCTCTGTCTTCCACCTTGACCTGGAGAAAAAAAATTACAGGGGGCAATAAACATTTTAACCATTGTTCCCTATCCCCTGATTTATGTAAACACGTCTTAAGAAAATCATAGAACATAAGAACAGATGTCTCTTTATAGCACTTTATATATTTCTGGAAGCCAGTAGACAACTAGTAGATCCTGCTAAGACAGGATGCTTAGCGTAGCTTCCCCACACACATACACAATTCTCCAGTAAAGCATCTTTCAGACCATTTCCATTAAGTTCAAAAAGGATAACAATTATGCACCTCTACATAGCAAGAGCATTAAATATGAGTGGAATAATTTGTGTTTCATAAATGTATTTGTTTCTTATTGTAAAAACTCATTGATATTACTAATAAACTATAAATTATTTGAAAGTGTTAGTAATTCTGCAGCATTTATATCATGTCAAACTCCATGAAAAATACTGGCAGGGACTGGAAAGATGGCTCACTGGTTAAGAGTATATATTGCACTTACAGAGAATTTGACTTCTAGCCCTCAAGTTGAGTAGCTCATAAAAACACATAACTTCAGTGTGACCCAACACCCTCTCCTACACTCTAGGGAGACTATACTCAAAAGCACACAAACACACACAATTTACTAATAAATCTTTTGCATAAAATACAAATAGTAGGGGCTGGAGATGTAGCTTAATGAGTTAAGTCTTTGCTATACAAGCACACAGATCTGAATTCAAATCCTAGCATACATGTAAAAAGCCAGAGGTGGAGATGTGCCTGTAATCCCAATGCTGAAAAATCAGAGACAGGAAGATTCCTGGAGCAGGTCTAGTCACTCTCCATGATCCTTTCTCAAAATAAGTAAGTAAATAAATAAGATGGAGACCAATAAAGGAAGAAACACAACCATCAAACTCTGATCTCTACCGGTGCATACATCGTCACATTTACCTGTATGCATGCATAAACACAAAGTAACATATGTGACTATTTGTCTTAATGGTTTGTTTCTAAACAAAAAAAAAATATCTCATAGTTGAAAGAAAATGGAAACTACTGCAGTAATCCTTGAGTGATTTCCCTTCTCCCTGTGATGTTACTAATACAGCATTACCACTGTGGCACACGTTCCAGCCCACACCTATAGAAAGAAGCTCACTTTAATACTACACACATCTGGTAACAATGCTTTATTACAGTATACCAAATTATCTAATGCAAGTCATTCAGTTATATTAGATAAGCAAAATTGTCCACAAACAAACAAAAACAATAATCCTCTAAAATATGATGCCTTACCTCCTACACCAAAGATACCAATGCAAGAACTTTAAAATCCAATCCAAAATAAATTTTATATGATGTTTATGATGGACTTTCATCTTATCTCTGCCATAAATTGCAGTTATTGATACTAAGAACTTAGATAAAAGCCTGAATACAATAGTGTGGTGTGTTTCTTCCCAACAATTAGCTTGTGTCTTATAAAAGTTTGGCAAAAAAGTGAGGTCAGACTATTTCAAGCAAAATACCCAAGCGTCACTCTTTAATTAACATTCCTGAAGATTCCCAAACTCTACACAATGGTAAGGGGGACGGTGTTGGCAGAGGCCACTTGTCTGTTCCCGGCTGCCTAGACCACAAAATAATCACCCAGAACCTATATTATTTGAAATACTATTTGACCAATCACTTAAGCACATTGCTAGCTGGCTCTTATATCTTTAGTTCACCCATTTCTATTATTCTGTGTATTGCCACATGGCTGTGGCTTACTGGCAAGGTTCTGGGGCATCTGTCTCTGGCGGGGCTACATGGCTTCTCATTGACTCCATCTTCTTTCTCCCAGCATTCAGTTTAGTTTTCCCCACCTAGCTCTATTCTGCCATATCACAGGCCAAAGACATTTCTTTATTCATTAACCAATAAAAGCAATATACATACAGAAGGACTTCCTGTACCAGGACAGCATATAACACCAAGGCCTTCAAGATTTATCAATCCATGTACTTTCTGCAGCCTTTCATTTTAATGGTTCAAATTGATTCTGAAAAGTCATTAAAAAGGGTCTTGTACTACCACAAAATAAAACCATTTCAAGAACCAAGTTTATTTTCATTTCTAGGAATTGCCCAGAAGCTATGTATAAGCATAAGTGGCTAATGTTGATGTATCTGAAATAATGTCCTCACTGTGGTTATTTAAGGAATGTAAGGAAGATCATTTGTTGAGCCCATGTGATTTCCCTTAGTCTTCTCTCCCAACCAATAGAAAGTTATTCACTTTGGAACTAGACCTATCTACTATTCTCTGCTCCATCATCCATCATATTGTCTAATGCAAGTTGTGTGACTTCTTTCAATCTCCTCTAATAGAACAACCATTTTCTGTTATGACAGAAATGTTTTCTAGACACTTCTGTGCCAAACACTATGCTATCAACTGATGGGGGTGGCTTTGGAAGAAATAACTGAATCATGAGGGCTCTGACTTCATCAGTAAGTTAATCCATCAAAAAAATTGTAAACTGATGATACTACGCAGAGTCTGGGGATTGCCTTGAATTGGCTAGGAAGATCTGATGACACCATTATCAGGGCTTTTTGCCAGGCCCAGCTGCAACAGTTCCCCTTATTTGTTTCCTTCAACCTTATTGCTTTACAGTGTTAAAAATATCTAAGTAAATTCTAGTTACAACATGACAGGATGAAATTCAGCTTTTCCAAATCCAATCAAGATAAATCATCATAGTATTTTCCACTTAAGTTATCATAGGTTAAACTACAAAAAAAATATAGTTGATGGCATAAATAAATGTGTAGTAATAAGGATGAGTGGGCTGCGTTCCTGGTGCCCGGCTAGCTTAACCCCCAAAATAATTACACAGAAACTGTATTCATTTAAATACTGCCTGGTCCATTATCTCCAGCCCCTTATTGGCTAACTCTCACATATTAATTTAACCCATCTCCATTAATGTGTATCACCACTTAACTGTGGCTTACCATCATGAGTCTAAGCAGCGTCCATCTTGGGGAGAAAAACCATGGTGTCTGCCTCTATGTCCTTCTTCCCAGAATTCTGTTCTGTCTACTCCGCCCACCTAAGGGCTGCCCTATCAAAAGGCCAAGGCAGTTTCTTTATTCAACCAATGAAAGCAACAGAAATACAGAATGACCTCCTACACCATTTCCCCTTTCTCTGTTTAAACAAAAAAGGCTTTCATTTGAACAAAGTAAAATTACATATAACAAAACAGTTATCAAGCAAGAATTACAGTTACAATATATCTATTTTATCTTTTATCATGACAAAGGAAAACTATAACTATCTATTCTTCAACTCCATCAAAAATTCCAGAAGGATATAATATTACCTAAATAAACAAGAAGTAAACAACTTCCAAAACTTGAGAAATAACAGAGACATCTCGCTACCTGGACAGTCACCCAAAGTTTTTCTGTACCATTCCGGCATCCATCTTCAGCCTACAGGCCCACAGTATCCAGCAGACTTTTCCATGAAGAAGGAAATTTCAAAGACAGTTCAGTCACTTTCTTCTGTATCCTGCAGAATGTCTCACAAACTCTGTCATGAATCAGGAACCCCAAAGGATCATCTCACCTTTAAACAAGTTCAGCAGTCCTCTCTCTGTGTGTTCTTTGTGTCCAGTTTATATAAAAGTCCAGGCAAGAACACTTTCTTTCCCAAATGTCTATCAAACTCCATAAGGAGCCTCTTCGATGCCCATCTTCCTCTTGAAGTAGCTGGTACTGTCAGGAGCAGATGTGTCTCATTGTCATGAAAAGCCCTAAGTTATTAAAACATTAAATGCCATATTCTGTCATCTTTGAAAGATATGAAGAATACCTATTTAACTGAAATTTATTTCTATATATCTAGAAAATCTAACATGACTACAAACTTAACTATTGAAGATGACTATTTACCTATATTTCTTAATTATACATTACATTTTTTAAATGAACTACACAATCACAATACCTTAATCAAGATCAGATATACATATAACAAAATTGACCTTAAATTTATATCAATAAAGCAAAATCCATACCAATGCAAATTATTCATATCTATATCATATCCCCTTTAAATGTAAAAGAACATTTATAAACAATATTTGGGAATATGAGCATAGTTTTTTCTCTCCAAACTTCTTCCTGCTCTATGGGGGTGCTGTTAATCATGTCTTTCATGGTGTATCCTGTGTGCCAGGTTCATCTCAGTCACCAGTTGAGTGAAGTAATTTTCTGAAGGTGTTCATGGTGACCTTTCAGGAGAGTGTGGTCTGTCATACCATATTGGTGTAGAAGGAATCCACAGGGTCTCATCCTATGTGAAAACAAAAGAAGAACCTCTTTTCCAAAGCATCATATCCTTAGACCCAAATTTTGAAGTCAAGATACCTTTAGAACATATATGCTGGTTTAGCTTAACAGACCACACAATGAAATGTTTCTCTATATTTAGCTCCTTCACAGTCAAAAAAATTTAAAGAAAACACAATAAAATACATAATCCAGACATTCTGTGAATTTTCCATTTTTATGTGGCTTATTATTTTTTTTTACTTCCTTTAATCTATGATTATCTGTACTCTGTCTCTTTAAAGACTTTACCCGTTTTTTAAGTATGTCCCTATACTCTTTCTTTTCTCTTTTAAGCCTGCTACTTACATTTATTCAACAGTGTGACCCATTTAGAAGTCTTTCATGTCTGAATCTGTCCTATTGCATTGTCTTTAATTCTCTACTGTCTTGAAGAGCTTTTAAAATGCTAAGCAGCTTGGTTGCAGCTGCTCTGGATGTTGGCTCTGCCTCTCTCCGATTTCAAAATGGTGAACGTACCATTTCTGCTAGCTCTGGGGCCACCAGGCAGGAGCTGCGCTTAGCAGTCCAACCCAGAGAATGAGTGTGCAACACATAAACACTTTTTTATCTGAGCTACAGTCAAATCTGCCATGCAGAGCACTGCACAGCCTGGAAACATCTCTCTGTATGGCGGCAGAAATCTGCCATGCTCTCCCACCTGTGCACGCCTAGCAGACCTGATGGTGCTGCCTGCCCAGGCAGGCACCAAACCACAGGCATGGTCTCAGTTACTTTGTCCCCGACCCCGAGTGGGCACACAAACATCCTACCCCACAAAAACCATTGAAATGCTTCACAGCCGGAGTTCACACTGGCAGCACAGCTCAGGAAGCCCCGTTTTAAAACTGCCGCAGCTTTTTATTTTATTTTATTTTATTTTATTTTATTTTATTTTATTTGGTATGTCTGCTGAGTCAGGAAATTCTCTCTGAAAGGAGCTATGGCATGCTGCCAGCTATGCTAAACTCTATATTTGTTTCTAGAAATCCTTTTTAAGCCCTCTCAGGTTTTAAGTGGAGTTAGTCGGCCACGTTGGGCAGCCAATTTGTAGTAATGAGGCATGGGCCTGCTTTTGGTCCCAGCCACCTGGCTCCCACCGCATTCCTGGTGCCCAGCTAGCTTATACCCGAAATAATTACATAGAAACCGTATTCATTTAAAAGACTGGCTGGCCCATTATATCTAGCCTCTCCTTGGCTAACTCTCACATCTTGCTTTAACCCATATCTAGTAATCTGTGTATCACCACAGGGTCTTGGTTTACTAGAAAGATTCTAACCTACGTCCATCTCAGGCCAGAGATTCATTGCCTGTCTACTATACCCACCTAAGGGCTGCCCTATCAAAAGGCCAAGGTAGTCTCTTTATTAACCAATGAAAGCAACCCAAATACAGAAGGACCTCCTATACCATAAATGTTCATGGTCCATATAAAAACTTAAAGGTAAAGGTTAGGATGCTGTGAAACAGTTACACAAAAATTATTCACAGCGCTGTTGATTGTGATGGCATGTTTTTTATCAAAGTGGTTAGATGTTGGTTTTAATTTAAGCCCAGCAAGGTTTAGATATTGAAACCCTATCTCAAATAAGAAAAAATTATTCACAGAATTATGTTGTCTTCTTGTCTTCTAAAATGGACAATGGAGAATGAAAAGACCCTCCTTGAGTGCCCCAAATCTGGATTTATCCATGCAACTCACTCCCTGAAAGGAAAATGTCAAGATTAGTCTCTAGGTAGGCTTTTGTAAATGGTCAGTGGTATATGTTTAGGGTGTATTTTGCTTTTGCTGTTTATACTTTTCTTTTATGATAGCAACATGGAAAGAAAACAGTTAATAAATTGTTGTGGAAGATTCATTTTGTAAACTATGAAAATTTGTCACTTGGATTGGTTTAATAAAAATATGAATGGCCAATATCTAAGCAGGATTTGGGGGTCAGAGAATATGCTGGAAAGAAGAAGGGTGGTGACACAGAGTGTTGCCAATCAGGGATGGAGGAAGCAAGAAAGCAACATGGGCAGTACAGAGTAAAGGTAATAAAGCCACGAGGCAAGAAGTAAATTAATAGAAACAGGTTCATTTAAGTTATAAGAACTAGTTAGGAACAAGCCTAAACTATCAGCTGAGCTTCTGTAATTAAGTCTCCATGTTGTGATTTAGGAGCTGGCAGGCTGAACAGAAACATCCACCTAAATTAAAGGGGTAAGAACCATACTGAAACTCTAAAAATAACAAACACAGTATAAGAATAAAAGGAAGTCATACATTGAGTCTCATTCCTGTAACCTAAGCACCTAGGAAGCTGAGGCAGGATTACAAGATCTAGAAGAGTCTGACCGACATAGTGAGACCCCGTGTGTATATATCAAATACATACACATGTACATATAGACATGCATACATACATACACACACATGCATAATAAAGAGAACCAAAGGTCTACGATGATGAAAATATTTAACTACCAGAACAAGACATTCTAAGCCCCAATTCCTTGTAAAATTAGACAATTGCTTAATCATAAATATGATTTTGTGTTTAGTTTTCTACTAGTTATGGTCAAAATTTATGTGAGCTATCTCTATTTCTATTGATTTGTTCCATACAACCCTGCACTTTGTACTTATTCTAGAGGGATATAAAGGAAAGACATCAAAATACAAAAGTCTACACAAGAAAGAATGTATTTGTGAGACATTTCCACCTTTTACATAACACATGAACTCTTTACTTGATGAAGCCTTGATGGAAAATAGCCTCACAAGTTTTGCTGAAAAAATCTCCAAAATATCTCCAGAAGCCTGCATGACTTCATAATGCTTTCAGTCTGCATGTCTAAAACATCATCACCATGCGACCATTGATAGGATCTACTGCCAACCAAAGGGGTGGATAGCCTACACACCCCAGAGCATGAATGCAATGATCTCTGAATACATAAATGATGCATGATCTTGATTAGTACACTAAGTACAATAACTATATATAATATATACCATCAGAATTACATTAACAATGTCCAGTCCATTAGTATTTGACAAACTCAGAAAAAATAGTTCATTATCTATCCTATCTTGGTGAGTTCAAAGTATTGTACCTAATTCGCCTCCCATCCTAATGTGCATCACCAACCCAAAATTATCTTTTGATGTCTCTCAATCCTATACACTTTCCACTTCTTTGGTAAATTTCTGAATTTGTTAACAAGAAAAATTATAACTATAACTATCTAGTCTTCAATTCCAAGAATTAATGTTGGGCAATTCACAACACCCTGAAACAATAGTTCCAGAAGAATCTAATACCTTTACCTTCTGTGTGCATCTGAATTCATGTGCATACACAGGTACATGCACGCGCATGCACACACACCCACACAAAAGAAGAATCTAATACCTTTACCTTCTGTGTGCATCTGAATTCATGTGCATACACAGGTATATGCACGCGCATGCACACATGCACACACACACACACACACACACACACACACACACACACACACACAAACACACCCTTGTTCTAAAAGGGTAAGTATATCCAGAACATGAGCCAAAGCTCCTGACATCAGAAGAAAGGTTGATCTCCAGGAGAAAGACTGGTAACTGGGCTACTAGTTCAATATGCACAGGCATATTCTTGGATTTTTTTTTCTCATCATGTATATGAGTTTTAAAGCTTCTATGAGTTAGGTAGAGTCAGAATTTCTCTCATTACAAACAGTAGTAATATCACAGTGTGTGATTTTCTCTTAATGCAAGTGAGAATTTGGACTCAGGACCAGGCCTTATGGTTCGGAGCTCCAGTAATAGTCTGATCTAGAAAAACAAAAAAACTAGTAAATGTGTAGCAGTCAGTGGCAGGTGGGAAGATCCACTTGTCATGAGATTCAGAACATAATCAACAGTCTAGACTTCTAAAGTACAAAATCCCTTGATTCAGGAACAGGTGGATTTCCAATAAGGAAAATAATAGTTTGGAGGTTTTAGTGTGAGTGTTTATAATTACAGACAGCAATCACATACTCTGGGTCTTTGAATTTACTCTTGAGACAAATCAGACTAAAAGTTCCTATTGCCTTTCAATAAGATCCACCTGGAAAGACAGAGGCAGCCACTCTCTCCAGGACATACCCCAGCTGGAGGCAGAAATGAGTTTAGCAGCTGCCTTGACACATCTCCATTAAAAAGCCAAAGATACTTTGGACATTACTTATTTTGGTATTAAGGATATTGGGGCCTGGTAGTTGGAGTCAGACATCTCTTGTCATAGTGTTTCCAAAAATGTTCACTATTCTCACTTACTTTGATATTTCTCTTTGAGATTACACCACAGAATTGCTTCTCAGTGCATAGAATACTGCAGGCTCCCTGCGTCTTTCTTCTACACATGCCTGGATTCCTAGTCCAGAAATTTTTATTGATAGGTTTGGAGTAGAATGTGAACATGTACATTTTTTTTCAAACTCCACAGGCAACTCTAATGCACAGCAGGATGGAGAGGTATCCACCGAAGTGAAAGCTTGCCTGCTTGCCATGGACCAGCTGCTTAACTGAAAGGTTCACATGCAGAAGTAAGTAAGTTGATCTTCACCACAAGGTCATACTGTTGACACTATTATTTCATTATTTTTTAAGTTAAGAAATATGTAAAAACAGGTTAGGTGATTTTCTCAAAGTCACACCAGAAATGTATGATGGAGGCAGGGTTTAAGCCCAGACAGCGTCACAATTTCAGTTCCCCTCCTTCGTCTCTCTCTCACACTTTGTGTGTGTGTGTGTGTGTGTGTGTGTTCCTTATACCACACGAAAACAACAAAAACCAGTTTCTATAACCCCATAGCTTATGCAGTACATTAAATTTCAATTTCTAAAATCTGAATGTTTAAATAACTTCAAATCTAAATGAGTTAAGCTTGAATATCCACTGTATTAAACTTTTATGACTTCTCAGGATGTCTACACTCTGACAGTGATAGAATTTTGATTCCATATTACAGCTTTCATTGAACATGTTTCTCTTTATCAGGAACTGGGGTGTATCCATGGTTATATAAAATTAGTATGAGCTAGGTCCCAGTAAAAGGGTTGACAGTTAAGATCATGATTCAAAGCACATGATTCGTTAAAGAATTGCAATGGTTTGGTAAAAAAAAAAAAAAAAAAAAACTTTAGTGTATATAAGTACTCTGAGGTGTGATCACACTTGCACTTGCATATTTCAGAGAAGAGAAAGATGAGTCTAAAGAGGGAGGAGGAAATGCTACAAAGAAGGTAACTGCATGAGTAGGACTCAGATGGTCACAGACTGCCATGGGAAGACAGCTGTGTCCTACTCACATTAACACAGTCACAGTCTCCATGGACAAGACCTAGAATATGATATACACATAGCTAAATATCCCCACATGATTCTGGCATGGAGCCAGAGTTGATCATTTGAATTTCTAGTGCATTGTGGTTGCCTTATTGAGAAAAATTAAGAAAAGCCATGAAATAAACAACAGAATTTGTGACATAAAATAACTCAAAGTTTCCAAGTGGTCTTTATAGTATACACAAGAGGCTGTAATTATTATATTTTGTTTTATCAGATAAATTGTTTAATATATATTGTTATAAAGATAATATGGGTCAAAGGAAATATGAAATATCATCACCAAATCTTAGTATGCCTTATCTAGCTACCATAGCAATAGGAGTACGTGGAAATGCCAATCAGTCACCATGTGGACAATTTTCCTCTTAAGATGGATATTTGAAAGTACCATATTCTTTCCATTTTCATGAGATTTGAACTGTTATATCAAATAGACAGCAATTGAATCTCTGTAATTACAACATCATGCTGGCATTTGTTTCCAGAACAAAACCTTCACAGGAGAATTCTACACATAGCTATGGAGGACTATTGTCTTCAAATGTCTTGAAGCGGAAGACAATTAGAAAGCCCAAGGAGAAAGATGTAAATTAACAAATGTAGGGCCCTAAAGGCCAGGGATTGCCAAATCAGTAAGGACTTTAGAGGCTAATATCTCTGAGAAAGGGGAAGTACCACGTGGTAAGGCCTAGAACTGTCACTCAGTTTTCCCTGGAGCCATTGGTTTGTTTCTGAGTGTGGGCAAAAGGGCCAGTGAAACAGCTCAGTGGGTAAAGGTGCTTGTCCCCAAGCCTGAAAACCTGAGTTCTGCCCTCAGAATCCATCCGGTGAGCTGACTCCTGCTAGTTCCCCAAATTGTCCTCTGACTTCGCAGTGCGTGTGAACATGCACACACATACATACTTGCGTGCACACACATACATACTCGCGTGCACACACACCCACGAAAGAGAGACTAAATAATTCAATAAATGTAAAATAAATGTAAGAATAAGGACAAGAACTAAAACAACAACTGTAAATCAACTCAGCGCTAGCTGGGACGTGGCAGCATTCTTCCCCATGCTACTTGCACAGCAGAAGCAATAGTGAATTCTCTGTGTAATAAGGCACCACTCTAGTGTGCTCACCTAGAACAGTTATGAGAACAGTCATCTCTTGAAAGAGGGGGTAACCATGTTACCCTATACTGGAGTTTCGAGAGTCGTAGAGGAAGTCTGCCCAACACCAGAGAAATCCAACAGTGGTTGATGAAAAAAATATGTAGCCAAAATATAATTTTCAAAATACCTCCCAACAGTCTTTATACCTACAAGAGAGACTAGGGAGGTAACAGATTTATTTTTCTGCTATAGAAGAACAAACTATGATTATTGTATTGCCAGGATTAGAACTTCGACCTAGTGTAGTGTGAAGGCCTGGTTGGTTTCTGTCCTCCCACCAGGTCCCACAGTCATTAGGTCCCGAAGAAATTACACAGTCTACATTAATGATAAACTGATTGGCTCATTAGCTCAGGCTTCTTATTAGCTCTTGTAAGTTATATAGCCCATTATTCTCATCTATGTCAGCCACATGGCTTAGTACCTTTCTCAGCAGTGCAGGTCCCATCCTGCTTCTTCGGTGGTCCAGGGAGGAGTCTCAAGGGAGCTTCCTGCTTCCCAGAATTCTCCTGTTCTCACCTCTACTTCCTGTCTGGTTTTCCCGCCTATACTCCCTGCCTGGCCAATCAGCATTTATTTAAAACATGATTGACAGAATACAGACAATTCTCCCATACCACTTCCCCATCTTTTTTTTTTAAACAAAGGAAAATATCCATAGTCCATTTTTGGGGAATGTGGGCATAGTATTCCAGGCTACTTCCAGCTGATTGGGGGGCACTGATAATCTTATGGGGACATAAAGAAAATTTAGAGTTATGATCAAGTCCTGACTGGAGTATCCTGTGAGTCTTCATCATCTCAGGCAGCATCTTGAATCTGTTCTAGATGTAGAACTCAGACATCTGGGCCATCTGTTCCTGCCAGAGATTTCTCAGGTGGCCTTCCTTGATCACACCTGATTTTTCTTAACTCAGAATGAATCCACAGCCTCTCATTTTCTGTGGAAACAAAAGCAAAATCTCTTCTCCAAAGTAACATTTCTTTTGACTTCAATTTTGATGTCAAGGTATTTTCAGAATACCTTCCTTGGGTTAATTCAGCAGCATTTATAAACAAAAGTCTTTTAGCAGCTGTTGTTCCTTCCTCAGCATTCAAACAATTCAAAGAGAGCATAATAGCATACAGTATCAAGATTCTCTGTGTACTTTCCATCTTTATGTGGCTTCATTTTAACCTCTATTTCTTGTATTTTTACTTTTAACTTTTGGCTTTTTGAGACAGGTTCTCTGTGTATCTTTGTCCTGGAACTCACTCTGTAGACCAGGCTGTCCTTGAACTCACAGAGATCTGCGAGTCTCTGCTGCCCCAGTGCTGAGATTAAAGGTGTGTGCTACCACACCTTGAACTCACAGAGATCTGTCTCTCTCTGCCTCCAGGCATTGGGATTAAAAGTGTGTACCACCACACCCAATTACTCTCGCTCTCTTTTTTTATTTTTACTTTAAGAACTTTAACCTTTAGCCTGCATATATTTTTAACACAAAGTAAACCATTTAGAGGTTTTTTTTTTCTTTGAATCTCTCTTTACTGTATATCTCTTTTTCTGACCACGTGGGTCTTTAATTTGCTAAGGAATAAGGAGAAGATTAAAGCTGTGGCTTTGACAGCTAGATCCAGCCCATTCCTTAGCTTATTGCCATTCCAGCCTCATGGTGGAGGGCATGTTTATCGCCACAACTCTATGGCGTTTCAAGGTCCCTGCCAGCAAGCAAGCTGCAGTATTCTGCTCACAGACCACATTCAAATGTTCCCTGGCCGGACCACCTGCCTGAAAGAGTCAGAGTTTGCCCTGGCAGGCCAGTCCAGAAAGCCGGCATTTTAAAACAGCGCAGCTTTTTTCCTGCTACAGCTGAAAACCGAAAAGCGTGCAGTCGGCTTTTCAATAATACCATTTAAGTGTTTCTTGGCAGGAACTCTTAAAAGACCTGCAAGGCTTTGCAGCTAAAGCTGAGTGAGGAAGCCTCTCTTAGATGAGAGTGTTTGCTTGCCCCTAGCAAGCAGAGCAGACCCGAGAAATTGCTGCTATCAAGAAAACACGCTTTACTCTATTCTTTCCCAAGCTTTCTCAGGCTTTCTGTGGATGCAGTTATCCAAGTGGGCACCATTATGTAATGTGAGGGCCTGCTTGTTGGGGTTTCTGTCCCGCCTGGTACCCCACAGCTGGCAACCCCCAAAGAAAAATCACACAGAGAGTCTATGTTAGGTTATAAACTGATTGGCTCATTAGCTCAGGCTTCTTATTAGCTCTTGTAATTTATATAGCCCATTATTCTCATCTATGTCAGCCACATGGCTTAGTACCTTTCTCAGCAGTGCAGGTCCCATCCTGCTTCTTCGGTGGTCCAGGGAGGAGTCTCAAGGGAGCTTCCTGCTTCCCAGAATTCTCCTGTTCTCACCTCTACTTCCTGTCTGGTTTTCCCGCCTATGCTCCCTGCCTGGCCAATCAGCGTTTATTTAAAACATGATTGACAGAATACAGACAATTCTCCTGCACCAACCTAGACACTTTTCTTTGTCATTTCCTAGGCAAGAAACCAAAAGCCAGCAAAGACAATGGCTCCTCATTAATGAAATAGGCACAGCTTGAGACATACTTTCCTAGGACCTTACGTTTCTAGTCACCCTCACTATGTCAAATTACAGGTTGTTCTGTTTGTAATTAAACAACATTTTTATATATAACATCACATCCTGAAGTTTCATAATCAGAAGAAAATAATGATCATTTCTCTGTGGGTGTTCCTTAATGACTGAAATGGAAATTCACTATCCATGCTTTCAAAGTCCCTGTATTGTTATGCTTCAGTGTATGGTGCTGGGAGTAAGAATTAAGTGAACTTCAAATTTATTGAGTGTTTTAGAAACAATTTCTTCCTGTTACTATATTTTTAAATACAAACCACTAGCTGAGAATATGAGGCATAAGAAACATGTGTACCAATTCTAGTCATATAATTTGAAAAGAAATAAAGCTGAATTAAGAATATTAGCTACATTTTACTTATGCTACTTAGTCATAGGTTTTTAATGCTTTGAGAATTGCATACTATTTCAACCATAATCATTCCTCCTCCCCCAATTCCTACCAGATCTACCTCCCTTCTCTACTTGTCCAACTCTGTATCCTCTTTTTTTTATTCAAATCCATCAAGTCCAATTTGTACTACTCATATTCCTGGATTTGTAGCCTTCCATTGGATCTTGATCAACCTACCAGGGGTTACACCCTTTAAGGAAAACTGACTCTTTCATCTTACGGTAGTGATCAATTGCCAAGAGCTTCTCATATAGAGGTGGGCCTTTGTACCTGTCTTCCCTCTCCATGCTGTGATTTGGTCCGACTTGAAGATGCACAGGTGATGTTGTTGCAACTAGCATGAGTTCATTTATGTAACTGCCATGTTGTTTCTGGAAAACAGGTTTCCTTGTAATCAGCTATTGCCTCTGGCTCTAATTATCTTTCTGCTCCCTAGTCTGTAATGATTGCTAAGCCTTGAGTTGGGGGAAGGGTATGATATAGATACCCCATTTAGGGACAAGTATCCCATATTCTCTTATCTGCACCTCGACCAGTTGTGGATTTCTGTGTGGACCACCATCTACTGCAAAAGGAAGCTTCTTTTATAAGATTTGAGAGATGCTCTAATTTTCAAGAAAATGATAATTTATTAGGGGGCCATTTAATATTCTATCCATTTAGCATAATAATAGTAGTAGCTTTTGTTCAAGAACCTGTGTAGCCAGGTTCTTGGTGCCAATAATGGTGCCAAATAATGGTTCTGCATTATGACCTTAAATCTAACTAGAAAGTTATTGGTTACACCCATAGCATTCATGCCTCTACTATATCAGTGGGTATATCTTCCCAAAATTGTCAGTATTGTAGCTCACAAAATTCACAGCTGGGAAAAAATGATAATTACTTTTCTCCTAAAGTGGTTTGCATGGGACCCTGTAGTGCTATGAAATCTAGCTAAAAGGGATGAAGCTTCCAAGCCAGATTCCCTTAAGTTCTCCCTGTTCTAGGACTCAAATATGTGGTGTCTTTAGCAATTGGATTACACTGCCCAGTTCCAGAGGATAAGCAAGAGCATTGGCAATAGCTTGTAATGTTTGTGGGTCTATGGAACACCACTGGCCAACAACTCCCAAGAGGTAAAGCATTCCTGACTCTGGGCTTTTTATTTGTTAGTGTGTGCTAGAAAGAAGGTTTACCATATGATTTATGATACGCCTGAAATATCAAAATTCTACTCTGAATAACTGTGACCAATATTTTAGAAGCACTATGTCAATAAAGTTTATTGATAAAATACACAATGAGAAAATATGAGAATACTTCCTTTTCATAAAATAAGCAACTGTGCTCATCTCTTCTACCACATCAGCAGTGACACAACTGAGAAGAAATACTCAGAAAGCTGATTGATTAAGTCATTGCTCTTTATAATTCTCATTCTATAGCTATAATAAAGTGTCCCAAGAAACAAACTGCTCCTATAAACAATGATGTTAATGAACTTCACACGATGAATTTCTCTTTCCCAAAGGATAAAAGTAGGACCTGTCACATTAAAGGAGAGCCCATCCACAGAAAGTCATAAAGACACAGTGGAAAGGAGGTGGCAATTTCATGTGCTGAAAGTATAGAGTAGACGAGACAGGAGGTTTGATGGCAGAAAAGTAAAATATTAGACTCTTGACTTTTTAAAGTTTTTAAAAAGTCACTTGATATTAAAATTTATTCTGAAACTTTCATACATATGCAAATTAATGAAAAATATGAGGTCAATGGCAGAAGATAATTTTAGAGAATTATAAATGGCTACAAGTTACTTTAAACTACTATTGGCTATAAGGGGAAAGCCATACCAACCTACCTTAGAATACTGTAATATATAACATGTGACAAAGTCAATAAAATCAGCATTTGAGTCATAAAAGAAGTAATGTACTCTTTCATCTCTATTAACCTAGATGAAAACAATACCATTGTGTATATACAAAAATATAACCAGTGATACAATTGTCTTTGAGTTTCTACTCAAATTATCAGTCTCATAAAAACACACTTTTGACGCTTGAATTAACTGCTTTTGCAGATAAGGGATTGGAGAGATAACTCGGCAGTTAAGAGCATTTGCATCTTCTGGAGAGCAGCTGAGTTTCACCAGCAGCACAGAAAGCAGGCGACTCAGCCTTAGCAGTAACTCCAGCTCCTTGGGAATAAAGTGCTCTCTTCTGATGGGCACTGCACTCACATGCACATAGCACACATATTAACAGAACAAAAGTAAAACTAAAAATGTTAAATAGATTCAAAAGAAAACCAAGTTTAAAATTATCATTTTCTTCACTGCGTATGTAATATTCAGGATCACATTAATTTTCTAGAAAAGTAACAGTCTCCATATATTTATTTTAAGGCTGTGTGTTTGACTTTTATAGTATCATATATTCATACTGTTTCCTTGAATAATAATACTATAGTTTCATATATTTGTTTAAATTATTATTTAGAATTATATCAGTTGGAACCTGGGTCATCATCCATCAACTTTTTATAATAACTCCAATCTCAGTCTAGTTTCCTACACGTATTTATTTATGTGTGTTGTTGTTGTTTAAAGGCCTCTACATTTTAGCCCACACATATTTCTTTTGTGATAGAGAAATGTCATGTTGAGTATAAACTTCATATGAGAAAATTACTATCCAAAGATAGCCTACACATTTTTGAAGTATAAAAAGAGAAATTTCAAAACTTGTAAAAAAATGCTCCAGTTATTAAGTTTGGTGTTAGTAGAAAATATGTAACTATACTATTTTAGTATTGGAAAAGGAGAGCCTATGCTTTTAATGTCATGCTCATTGAGAATTTTATGTATAGGTTCTTATCTGAAGAAAAAGGAAGGACAACTTTAAAATGCTGTGAAACTGTTACCTATTTAAGACCAAATTAGGTTGAAATCACCTAAAACTAAACAAAAAAGCTTATGTAGTAAATTTAAGAAAAAAATATTCAAAAGTAAACAACACCAATTTTTGCTAATGTTAAGGTGGAAAACCTTTCAAGACAGAAACAAAAAAGTCAAGGTCACTGGAATTTAATATTTATTTCAGCATCATAAATAACTGTTGGAATCAACCAAAAGATTAAATAGAGTTAAACACACTCCATAAACAACCACAATAGCTTTAAAGACGCTAATTACCGATGAAACTATGCAAAAGAGAGAGATGCCCGAATGAGAGAAATGTGCAAAGTTACCAAAGGAAAAACGTAGCCGTCTCCAGTGATCGACTCTGGAGTGGGGCAATCTGCTACAAGGTAGCCTGGACCAGAGTGGTAATAATGGGAATGTAAAGGGGACCAGGCAATGGGGCCAGTGACTTCTTGATGCTTGGAATTTATAAACACATGATTTTGTGCCTTTGTCATAGAAATTGCCAAGTTTTTTTATAGCAGAAATGAGTGAACTGATATGATGGTTTGAATGATAAATGTTCCGCAGTCCCCAGCATTGAATATTTGGTACTCAGTCGATGGCACAGTTTGGGGAGGCTTAGGGTGTAGGGACTTGTTGAAGGAAGAATCTCGCTGGAGGTAGGTTTTGAAAGTTTAAAAACTTGGGCTATTTCAAGTTCACATTCTCTGCTTAATGCTTGCAGTTCAAGGTGTGAATTGTTTCCTGATCCAGCCGCCGTAACACCAGTCGTCCATGATTGTCCCCCTTATCCCTGAGGAACCATAAGCCCACATGCATCCCTCCTTCCGTGAGTTGCCTTGATCTTGATGTTTTATCACAGCAGCAGAAAAGTAACTAATACAGTTAACAAAGAACAGGAAGACATCTTACAGCTCATCTCAGCTGAAAGACGGTTGAGGGCTGCGGAAGTGGCTTAGTCAGCAAAGTGCCCGCAACTTGGGCATGGGTGACTTGAGTCTGGATCCCTGACCAACATGTAAAATGATAGGTACATTTGCCCTCATCTGTAACCTCAGCACTTGGAGTCTGAGGCTCATTGGTTGGCTAGCCTAGCAAAGTCAAAGTCAATGAGCTCTATGTTCTGTGAGAGATGCCTGTTGCAAAACATACAGTGGGGAGCAGTAAGACATCCAACACAGTTCATAAATTGACAAGCAAACTTTCTATTGAAATCTAGAGTCATACTCCCTTTTCAATAACAGACACTAAGGTGTACTAGTTTCCTATCCCTTTAGCAAAGCACTTGACATAAGCTGGCTACATAAAGAAATCTTTTCACTCGTAGATAGATTTATAGGTTCTCATTCATGGTTAGTTTGCCCCATTGCTTTGGGTCTGTGGTAAAGCAACAGTATTGTGTGGTGGAGAAAGCCCATTCACCTCAGGGTGTAGAATGCAAAATGAAGGAAGAGGCTGAGATTTTACAACCCCCTTTGAGGCATGTTTCTAATGACACCCCACATTAAACCTATTAAAGTAGTCACTGCCTCCCAGTATGACCACAGTAACTCCTTTTTGTTGCTGTTGTTGCTGTTTTGCTTGTTTTGTTTTGTTTTGTTTTTTTGAGACAGGGTTTCTTTGTAGCTTTGGCATCTGTCTTGGAACTAGCTCTTGTAGACCAGAGCTGGCCTCGAATTCACAGAGATCAGCCTGCCTCTGCCACCTGAGTGCTGGGATTAAAGGTGTGGGCTGCCACTGCCCATCCTGTAACTCTTTTTTTTTTTACTTAACTTTTATTTTACGTACCAACCCCAGTTCTCCCTCCCTCCCCTTCTCCCATCCCCCACCATTTTCCCCATACCCTGCCGCAATGCATCCACTCCTCAGTGGGAGTAAGGCCTCCCTTGGGGAGTCGCCAAATCTGACATACCAAGTTGAGACAGAACCAAGGCCCTCCTCCCTGTATCAAGGCAAGGTATCCCATTCTAGTAAATGGGTTCCAAAACGCCAGTTCATGCATCCAGGATAAGTCCTGGTCTCACTTTCAGGGGCCCCCCAACAGGTCAAGTCACGTAATTGTCATCCCCATTCAGAGGGTCTAGTTCTGTCCCATGCAGGTTCCGCAGTTGTCAGTACAGAGCCTGTGAGCTCCCACTAGTTTGGATCAGCTGTGTCTCTGATTTTCCCCATCATGATCTTGACTCCCCCTTGCTCATGTGATCCCTCCTCCATCTCTTCATCTGAACTCCAGGAGCTCAGCCCAGTGCTATCTGCAGGTCACTGCATCTGCTTCCATCAGTTCACAGTAACTCTTAGAACCAGATCTAAGGAACATATGGGCCTCTGGAGATCAGTCAAAAATCTAAATTACAACACTGGTCTCACTATAGACAGGATAGATACTTTTCATACCGGAGAGAATAAATTAAAAAAAAAACATTACCTATATACCAAAAACTGGAATTTTTAAACCTTTTTAAAAACATAAAAATGTCATGCATAAATATAAATGAAGATGAAAAATTAGTTGTAGAGGTTTAACTAGTCCACACAAATCAAAGCATCAGACAACAGTATCCTTCTTGAAATGCTCTGCTTCAGCTGCTGTTGGACTGTGACTTTTTCCCTCCAGGTATTACTTCTCCTGCCTCTGCCACCCCAGCCTGCAAGTAATCTTTGAAGAAGATAGAGTGTATGGGATGTCAAACATTAACTGGAAGCAGGATTCCATGATGCAGCTCTGTGAAGTTCTCTTCAATGATAGGGTTGGATAATTGAGGTGATACAGCTGTTTGGGGGTCACTCATGATCCTCTACATAACCCCTCACCTATGATCTGAAAGTAAGCCCAAATTCATTGGCTCACCAGGCTGGGTTTTGGCGGAATCCTTTGTCCTCTCTTGGTGGTCTATCTGGGGTGAAAAGACATTTGTTTCTAGCAGCCCACAAAAGGTTAATGCAACTACCATGTTCAGAAGGTTGTGTGTGAGAAGCATCCATGTGCTTCCCTGGAAAGCACAGGAGGAGCACGCAACTGTCGCTCTAAGCTCGCGCTTTCAGTCACAAGGTAAACCAGGTATAACATAAGGGTGTGCCCAGAATAGCAATGAGAAGATAAATGTGCGTAGAGGTATCCTCCTCACAGAATTCCTGAAACCACATGTTCTCTGGAATACCCTGTTACATTAGCCAACTGACACTGTTTACCCTTTGAGGAACCTTAAGTGATTTTTCTATTATCTGTACCGTGTTTCCCCTCTCATGTAAGGTAGACTGGCCTGGAACTCACTGTGTAGCTTAGGATAACTGAGTTCCTTATCCTCCTGCCTCCATTCCCAAGTGCTGGGATTATAAGCACGCACTGTACACTCGGGCTACCTGTACTTCTGAAGCATCTTGACCAATTCAAAGAGCTGAATCTGTAATGTTTTAGTGTAATTAAAGGAGATGATTCCATCAAATATTTCATACCTTAAAGCTTCTGGAGGTGACTAGCTGACCCATCTAGAAACTAAGCCATCAGCTCCTCATCTATAATTATTCCCATGGGCAATGTCCATACATCCTCGGACTTTTACAATTGTACCTCATTTTATGTAATTTTTGTGCTACTAACAATTTATGCCTGAATAAATCACACGCAAATACCACACTAAAGCTACACTATGATTTGTGTTGGTTGGCATTAAAACACTGCTATTCCAATAGAGTAATGTGGAGCCTGGCTACCATATGCTAGGCTTCAGAAGGGTCTCAGCATGGCTTACATTTATTTCTGCTTAATGTATGAAATCAAAGTCTTGGAATTAATTACACAACATCACATATGTCTTGACAAATTAAGTTTTCATCATCAGGTGCCTGTTAATATTTAAGGAAGCTGCACAAATGTATTATTGTTCACACCCTCATTACCTCCGCCTCTAATCAGCCCTTGACATTCTTGAGCTTTGGAACTCTGAATAAAAGAGTTTATGCAATAATATATCAGCATGTGTGGTGACAGGATAATTATTTTAGAAAGGTTTAGTCAAAATCGTGCAGCACTTAAGAGATGTACTAATTGGGGGGCTGTCATACATTTCTAAAGCATTGGTGGGTCCAAAAGAGGAGAAATTTTTTTAATTCTGAAATAGACTACTTCTTATAATTTTGAATGTCCAGCTACAAAGAATAATGTGAATCTTTTAAAAATCTTTTCTGATTGGAGAAGTGATTAGCAGCATTGTAAATTGCACTGATCCTCTTCTGTGAGATGGGCTGGACCCTTAAATCTTCTAGTGCATTATGTACTTGTCTCTGACCACGCCTTTTTCTGAGGAACCCTAACCTCACTGGCTGTGTTGGTTTGAACTGCTCTTAGAAATAAAGCCTGGAGCAAGATCATGGGTACTGTGGCTCATTTTATGAAGTCGTACCAAAGGCATAAAGCAAAGGTTGTGGCTAAGCTACCTTAATATCTATTCAGGTCATTGGACTCCTATTAAGAATCCTCAGAGGAGTTGGGAAAGCCCTGAACTGTCCTCACAAAGTGATTGTAAACCACTGGTCCACTTCCCACTCCCTGGTGGCTGAGGTTTCCCCATATCCTCTAACAAATCTTTGAACTTCAATGTTGCATGTGCTTGCAACCTTGATAAATTGCTTTTCCAAGTCTTTTTCTTTTTTTTATTTTTTAAAAACAAACTTTTCTCATTTTACATACCAATCCCAGTTCCCTCTCCCTCTGTCTTCCCCACCACCACCTTCCCCCACCCCATCCCCCAACCACTCATCAGAGATGGTAAGGCTTCCAATGGGGAGTCAACAAAGTCTGGCACTTTGAGGCAGGACCAAAGCCCTCCCCCCTATATCTTGGATGAGCAAGGAAGGTATCCCTCCAAAGAGAATGAACTCCAAAAAGCCAATTCAAGGACTAGGGATAAATCCTGGTGCCACTGCCAGTGGTCTCACGTATTGCCCCAGCCACACACTGTCATCCACATTCAGAATGCCTAGTTTGGGTCTATGCAGGTCTTTCCGCCCTGCTGTCAGTTCAGAGTCAGTGAGTTCCCACCTGTTCAGATCAGCTGTTTCTGTGGGTATCCCCACCATGGTCATATTATCACTCCCCTCTCTCTTACACTGGACTCAGGGAGCTCTGTCCGCTGCTAGTTGCTTCCATCAGTTAGTAGATGAAGTTTCTATGATGACAATTAAGGTAGTCATCAATCTGATTACAGGTGGAGGTTAGTTCACATACCTTCTCCACTATTGTTTAGGGTCTTAGCTGGGGTCATCCTGGGAATTTGCCTAGTGCCATGTTTCTTGCTAGCCCCATAAAGGCTCCCTCAATCAAGATATCTCTTTCTCTGCTCTCCCTTTCTGTCCTTCTCCGTATTGGCCATCCCATTCCCTCATGTTGTCCTGCCCCCTTCTCTTCTCACCTCTCCCTCCCCTTCTGCCCTTCCTTCTCCCATCCCTGCTCCCAATTTTCTCAGGAGATCTTGTCTGTTTCCCCTTCCCATGGGGATCCATGTATGTCTCTCTTAGGGTTCTCCTTGTTATCTAACTTCTCTAGGGTCATGGACTATAGGATGGTTATCCTTTGCTTTAAGTCTAATATCCACTTAAGAGTGAGTATATACCATGTTTGTCTTTCTTGATCATGGTTGCCTCACTCAAAATGATTTTTTCTAGTTCTATTCATTTCCCTGAAATTTTCAAAATGTATTTTTTTTTACCACTAAGTAGTACTCAATTGTGTAAATGTAAGACATTTTCGTTATCCATTCTTCAGTTGAGGGGCATCTAGTTTTTTTCCCAGGTTCTGATTATTTTGAATAATGCTGCTATGAACACAGTTGAACAAACGTCCTTGTGGTATGAGTGTGCATCCTTTGGGTATATGCCCAAGAGCGGCATTGCTGGATCTGGAGGTAGGTTGATTCCCAATTTTCTGAGAAACCACCATACTAATTTCCAACGTGGCTGCACAAGTTTGAGTTCCCACCAGCAATGGAGGAGTGTTCCTCTTACTCCATATTCTGTCCAAAATAAGCTATCATTGCTGTTTTAATCTTAACCATTCTGACAGGTGTAAGATGGTATCTCAGAGTCGTTTTGATTTGCATTTCCCTGATTTCTAATGATGTTGAGCAATTCTTTAACTGTCTTTCAGCCATTTGAGATCCTTCTATTGAGAATTCTCTGTTTAGATCTATACCACATTTTGTAATTGAATTATTTGGTATTTTATGTCTAGTTTTTTGAGTCCTTTATATATTTTGGAGATCAGTCCTCTGTGATATGAGATTGGTGAAGATTTTTTCTCATTCAGTTGGCTGCTTTTTTGTCTTATTTACTGTGTCCTTTGTCTTACAGAAGCTTCTCAGTTTTCTGGCTGACTCCCGACCAGCGGAATGAACAGCCAGACTCAGGATTCTTCCCGGATCACGCTTTATTGGAGAGCACTCGGTTGAGGAAAAAACGGGAGGCAAGAGAGCCTCTAGGTTGAAGGGAGAGCGGGAGGCGAGAGAGGGAGAGGTCTAAATGGCGGCTGCTTATATAGGGAGATGTGACGCAACTCGCGCCTTGATTGGCTGCTAAGTCCCGCTGGCACCAGAGTCCTCGGGATTGGTTAGGGACACTTAGGTTATTGCGCATGAGGGAAGCGCCTGGACGCTCAGTCCTGAAGCATTGCCAAATGTGGAATTTGTTTACCTCCAAAGTGCGAGGATGCAAGCGTATGGCTCCCTGCACAGTTTCAGGATGTTCCATCTATTTATTGTTGCTCTCAGAGTCTGTGCTACTGGTGTTATATTTAGAAAGTGATCTCCTGTGCCCAATCATTCAAGGTTACTTCCCAGCTTCTCTTCTATGAGGTTCAGTGTGGTTATATTTATATTGAGGTCTTTGATTCATTTGGGTTTAAGTTTTGTGAATGGAGATAGATATGGATCTATTTGCATCATTCTACATGTTGACAAACAGTTATGCCAGCACCATTTGTTGAAGATGCTTTTTTTCATGTATAATTTTAGTTTCTTTGTCAAAAATGAGGTGTTCCCTTACATGCTGAACTATCTGACATTTTATATTTATAGTTATTGTAATTTTCTATTTGAACTATGTTTAAGTGTATTGGCCTAAGTACATATCATTGTATTGCAATTTCCTAGTCTTAAGTGTGGCATTCTGTCCTGGCTTGTAGCTGGCAGTGAGAGGCCACTTCATTTCTCCTCAGTGTGTACTGGATTATAACATCTATGTTTGTGTAAGTATATGCTGTGATCTTTGGAAGAATGATAAAGTCACCAAAGTATACATCCTTTGTGTTATTCCCATGCTTAGGTGAAACATGACTCTGGGACATGCACTTAAACTGTGAACAAGACGAATACAGAAAGAAAATCTTGAAGCAACTGTTTCCTTGAGAATAAACACTTATCTCACATAAGGCAAGTGCCACAAGCTACCAATGTTCTTCTTAACAAAACCTCAAATTCCACCAAGGAGTGGAAGGACACACTTGAGATTTCAAAAGAAAGGAAAAGCAAGATAAGATTTTGATACCTGGCCAATTTGTTCTTCATAAGTAACAAAGATGATGAACAGTATTCCAAGTAAGCAAAAGCTGGTGGAATTCCTTACTAGGGAAACAACCTAAAGAGAAAGACTAACTAGTGTTATTCAAGTTGAAATGGAAGAGTACAGAGTAACAGTGTAAGAACATATGAAAATTTAAAACTTACCAATAAGCACAACAGTAAATACATATCCAAAGCCAAGATACATTGATACCATCAGTAAAAGTGTGAAAAACTCTAAACTCCAGATAAAATATTAAAAGAGAAGTCTAGTAAAAACAACTATGGCTATAATCATTAGTCAGTTGACACAGTATAAACTGAAGGAAAATATGACACCAACAGCAGAACTCAGAGCTTAATGCAACAGCAGAAAATCTTCATCGATGTTTTATGTAACCTTTGAGTTAACCAAAAAGAAAAAACAGTAGAAAACATACAAAGAAGAAAGAGAAATACCACCAAGCCACCAATCACAAAGGATGCCAGTGCAGCTGAAAGAAAGTAATTATTAGAACCATTAACTAAATGAAGATAGGAAATATCTCTAAAAAATAGATTAAAAATTTCAGTCTACTGATAGTAGAGAATACAAAACAAGTTATGTCAGTTTGTGATGCATTTACACAATGAAATATTACTCAGCCATTAAAAATGAATCATAAAAAATCAGGTGTTCATAGGTGTGTGGATTAATATCAGGGTCTTTGATTCAATTCCATTGGTCAACCTGTCTGTTTTTGTGCCAATATCAAGCTGTTTTTTCATTACTGTAGCTCTATAGTAGAGCTTGATGTCAGGGATGGTGATGCCTTGGGAAGTTCCTTTATTGTACAGGACTGTTTTAGC
Organism: Ondatra zibethicus; assembly: GCA_004026605.1. Taxonomy (NCBI): domain Eukaryota; kingdom Metazoa; phylum Chordata; class Mammalia; order Rodentia; family Cricetidae; genus Ondatra; species Ondatra zibethicus. Next base: position 65,729 of record PVIU01003187.1, on the reverse strand, counting down.
TATCCTGGGTTTTTGTTTTCCCATATGAAGTTGAATATTGTTCTTTCAAGGTCTGTGAAGAATTGTGCTGGGATTTTGATGGGGATTGCACTGAATCTGTAGATTACTTTTGTCAAGATTGACATTTTTATTATGTTGACCCTACCTAACCAAAAGCATGAAAGGTCTTTCCATTTTCTGATATCTTTTTCAATTTCTTTCTTCAAAGACTTAAAGTTCTTGTTGTAAAGGTCTTTCACCTCTTTGGTTAGTGTTAACTCTGGTTAGTGTTAACCCAAGATATTTTATGCTATTTGTGGCTAGTGTAAAGGGTGATGTTTCTCTGATTTTTTTTCAATCTTTTATCACTTGTATATAGGAGGGCTACTGATTTTTTTGAGTTGAACTTATATCCTGCCATATTACTGAAGGTGTTTATCAGGTGTAGGAATTCCCTGGTAGAATTTTTGGGGTCACTTATATATACTATCATATCATCCACAGATACCAAAATTTGACTTCTTCTCTTCCAATTTGTATCCCATTGATCTCCTTTTGTTATCTTATTGCTTTAGGTAGAACTTTTAGTACTATATTTAATAGATATGGAGAGAGTGAACAGTCTTGTATTGTTTCTGATTTTAGTAGAATTGTTTTGAGATTCTCTTCATTTAATTTGATGTTGATGGTCAGCTTGCTGTATATTGCTTTTATTATGTTAGATATGTTCCTTGTATCTCTGATCTCTTTAAGACCTTTATCATGAAAGGGTGTTGGATTTTGTCAAATGCTTTTTCAGCATCTACTGAGATGATCATATAGTTTTTTCTTTCAATTTATTTATATGGTGGATTACATTGACAGATTTTCTTATGTTGAAGAATCCCTGCATCTTTAGGATAAAGCCAACTTGATCATTGTGGATGATTTTTCGATGTGTTCTTTGGTTCTGTTTGCCATTATTTTATTGATTATTTTTGCATCAAAGTTCATGAGAGAGATTGGTCTGTAATTCCCTTTCTTAGTTGAGTCTTTGTGTAGTTTGAGAATCAGGGTAACTATAGCCTCGTAAAAAGAGTTTGACAGCATTCTTTCTGTTGCTATTGTGTGGAACAATTTGAGGAGTATAGGTATTAGATCTTCTCTGAAGTTCTGGTAGAATTTTGTGCTGAAATCATACAGCCCTGGATGTTTTGGATTGTGAGACTTTTTATTACTGCTTTTATTTCCTTTGGTGTTATAGGTCTGTTTGAGTTGTTCATCTGGTCTTGATTTAATTTTGCTATGTGATACCTATCCAGAAAATTATCCATTTCTTTTAGATTTTTCCAATTTTGTGGAGTACAGGTTTTTGAAGTATGACCTTATGAATCTCTGGATTTCCTCAGTGCCTATTGTTATGTCCCCCTTTTCATTTCTGATTTTGTTAATTAGGACATTCTTTCTCTGCCTTTTGGTTAGCTTGAGCAAGGGTTTGTCTATCTTGTTGATTTTCTCAAAGAACCAGTTCTTGGTTTCATTGATCCTTTGTATTGTTTTCTTTGTTTCCATTTTATTGATTTCAGCCCTCAATTTGATTATTCCCTGTCATGTACTCCTCCTTGGTAGGTCCTGCTTCTTTTTATTCTAGAGCTTTCAAGTGTGCTGTTAAGTCACTAGTGTGAGATTTCCCCACTTATAAATGGTAGAATATGAGAGCTGTAGTTGGATGAACACATCTGGACTGCGGGGTGGATGGCTCAATCCGTAACATGCTTGCTGCACAGGTGTGAGAACTTGAGCTTGGAACCATGTAAAGCAACACAGGACGGACATGGGTCTGCAACCACAGAATTCCTAGCACTCCTAGGGTGAGACCAGAGACCAAAGAATTCCCCAGAGTTTTCTCGATGAGTGATCCTGGAATACTCATTGAGAACAATAAACCCTGTTGCAAATGAGGTAGAAGGCAAGGACAAGCTTGTGAGGTTGTCTCCTGACCTCCGCACATGGACAGTGACATGCTCACTCCTGCACACACACAAAGATAAACAAGGTTTTTAAAAGGAGCACACATTATGTCTGATAACTTTCAACTGTCTGTTTCCAGGAGTGTTCGGAAGCCCATATCAGCAATATTCAGATGAGGGAATTTTAACTACAGGGACATATGCAGACTAAGGTGGTTTGAATGAGCAGTGTTCCCCACAGGCTCATGCATTTGAGCATTTGGTGTGCAGTTGCAGCTGGTGGCACTGTTTAGGGGAGATTATGAAACCTTTAAGAGGTGCAGCCTTGCTGGAGGGAGCACATCAATGAAGCAGGTTCTGGGGGCTAATAGCCATACCTCCACTTCATGCTCATGTGCTCTCTCTCTCTCTCTCTCTCTCTCTCTCTCTCTCCATCTCTCTCTCTCTCTCTCTCCATCCTGTGTGTGGACTAAATGTAACCAGCCAGCTCCCTGCTCCTGTGGCCATGCCTTCTACCACGCCATGTTTCCTCGTGATAAGGGACACTATCTCACTGTACTCAAAAGCAGAAATGAAACCTTTCTTCTGATTTGGTCATGATATTTTACCACAATAACCCAAAAGTAACTAATACATAACGATGGAAATACACTTGATATGCAAATCAGCACCTATTGACTGACTTCTCTTATTCAGGTTAGGTGCAATCGGTATTGCTAAGGAAGAAGTAAGAAGAACCAGGACATGGACATGTGCCGGAAGCAAAGACCTGTATTTTGAGATCTGCATTTTGTTTACAGCCATCTTAAGCTCACAAGTTAAGAAAAGTATTTACCGCTATCCCCTCTACACGGTCTAGGAAATCAACCTGGCATCTTATCTCCTAGCAAGACCTGAAGGTACCAGGATTCAGAAACAATTAGCATTTTCCTTTGTTAGTCAACAATCACAGACCCTCAGTATTTACTAATCAGCTAGGATTGTCTCTGGACCTGAATTTCAGCAGACCGGAGTTTCCTTTCCTCCCCCCTTTGCCCATTTGCTATATAACAGCTTCTAAAAATATATAATAAAACGTGGTTTGATCAGAAACCCTGTCTTGACATCATTTCTCTTGTCTCTTGTACCCTCCATTCCTTCCCCTAGGTTTATCAGGGACTCCCATTCGTATCCCGCTGACCAGGACAGGCATGAGATAAACCCATCTTGTTCTTTCAGCCGTTTACCAAAGGTTCTTCCTGTGATTTCACCAGATGAACTCAGATGATAGCAGGATTAAAAAAAAAAATGCTGTCATTATGCCTTAGAAAATATAAATGACCCAGAATAACCCCACCAAACTCACATATACACACAAATACAAGTGTCTAAAGTAAATATTTGAAACATTACTAAGAAAGGCATTGAACAAATGTCACCATGGTAGATGAAAATGAGATATAGTAGGATTTGTACAAAAAGGTGGGTGGGGCAGCACAGGCGTAATACTGAGCATCAGAGAGCTCCAAAGTTCCAGGCTCTTTTACTTATGTGCGGTTTGAGGGGGGGCGGTTCCCATGAATGACATGTGTGTGTGATCTTGCTTCACTCTGCACTCACAGGAGCCTTGGCATTACAGCTTTAGCTCATAAACTCCATTCCAAGCAGTCCACCACCTCTGGCCCCTTTCTTGTTCTGTTCCCATTCTTCAGAGTGCTCTTTGGGTAGCATGAGTATCTCAGAGGACTTCCTAATGGAGAGTTACGTAAGTTTCATTGCCTTCCAGCTACCCCCACCTACTGAAACATGTGAGTAAGATTTCTAACTTGCACTCCACAACCTGTGGAACAGTTTAAGCTCAGACATAGTAAAGACCAAATATATAATGTAAAGGAAAAGATCATCTGCGGGGCAAGTAAAAATCCTGACTTTTTTCTATGTGTGATATATTTGTTGTCTCTCAACTACATCTACTTTGACATAATTCCAGGTGTGCTACTGTAAGAATATGACTTCCTGGAGTAAAAGTGTGAGCAGAGAACCTTTACTTCAGTGTCTAGAATCCTAGAGACTAAAGCAAAGTACCACCAACTACTGTCAGCTGCCGAAACTCAGAACTGAGATCTAGTGTTTCAAAGGACTTCTCAAATGTAGATATTTCAGATAGAATTGTTAGAAGAAATGACCCACTTATATGTGTTCACTTTATGTGGAAGGATTTTTTTTACATTTTTAAAAGAAAATATGCTATAAAAATGTATTCATTGAAGATATTTGTTGACATCTTTTATTGTATGTCCTATGGATTACAAGTAATTATTATTCCTAGATGCTTTGTATATGAGTTCTAATAAGCCATCAACTTGAGGATCAATAAATAAGAACAAAATGTAATATAAATATATGAAAATCACAATGAAATTTTTTTCTAGTATCCAGCAAGATGACTCAGCTGTGCAGAATGGTAGTGGTGCATAAATTTAATCCCAGCACTCAGGAGGCAGAGGCAGGTGGATCTCTGTGAGATCAAGGCCAGCCTGCTCTACAGAGTGAGTTCCAGGACAGCCAGGGCTACACAGAGAAACCCTGTCTCAAAAAACAGGGAGAGAGAGAAAAAAAGAAGAAAGAGAGAGGGGAGAGGGAGGGAGGGAAGGAGGGAGGAAGGAAGGAAGGAAGGAAGGAAGGAAGGAAGGAAGGAAGGAAGGAAGGAAAAAAAGGCTCAGCTGGAAAAGGTTTTATCTCTTGGACTCACATGGTAGAAGAAAACCAACTCCTAAAATCTGCCCTCACTCACTCATATACACACACTATGTCTGTGTGTGACCTCCTGGTGTGGGAGAATTGTCTGTATTCTGTCAATCATGTTTTAAATAAACACTGATTGGCCAGGCAGAAAGTATAGGTGGGAAAACCAGACAGGAAGTAAAGGTGGGGCCAGAAGAACAGGAGTATTCTGGGAAGAAGGAAGTTCTTTCCCACTCCTGCCCAGACCACCGCAGAAGCAGGATGTGACCTGCCCCACTGAAAAAGGTACTGAGCCATGTGGCTAACATAGATAAGAATAATGGTTTAATATAAGCTACAAGAGCTAATAAGAAGCCTGAGCTAATGGGCCAATCAGTTTATAACCTAACTTAGACTCTCTGTGTGATTTTCTCTGGGACTAAACGGCTGGGGGACCGGGCAGGACATAAACCCTGACAAGAATGCGGCTCATATCTCTTACTACACATACACACACTATGTCTGTGTGTTCTCTCATACACATATACACCCACTATGTGCATGTGCCCTCACATAATCACATGTGCTAAATTAATTAATATAAAAAAATCTATTTCTCTGTGTACTGGCCAAAAACTTTGGCAAGACCTGGAATTGAGGTTCCTCTGTGATGTTTCCTTGCAACTGTCTGTTGCAGTTCATTTTGTTCTGAGGCAAAGCCATATAACCTAGAATTACTCTTACACAAGCTGCCTCACAGAAATATTTTTTCCCCAAAGCCAACACCTATCCACCCAAAATCTTAAAAGATCACTCTAATTTTCTATGTAAGAGTTGGCCATAAATGCTCTGATGAACTGTCTGTCTTGTTTTATTTGGGGTCATGAGATCCTCATTCTAGAAAGGGCCTGGACCTATGAGCAGGAGGAAGAAACACATCACAGAGAACCCAGAAGGTATTTAAATATATAGGCCTTGATAAGCTTCTGTCTTAGTCTCTTCTGGGATGTCATCCTCTTTTGAACTTTTCTTCTTTTTTTTCCAGTGCTAGGGATCAAACCTGAATGACAGGCCTGTAATGAGACAAGAACCTTTACAACTTCCATTCAATATAGCACTGCAAGATCTAGTCAGAGCTATGGAAAGAAATTAAACAAGAGACAGGTGAAATCCAAACCAAAAAGGGAGAAGTAAAAGTACTTCTGTTTGCAGATGGCATGCTTGTATATTTAGAAAGCACAATGAGTTTTGAAAACCGAACTATTACAACAAAGGTGGGAGAGTCAGTCTCTTAAGTGGCGGCCCTGAGAGAATAGTATATCCACATGTAAAACAAAGAAATGGAGGGGGACGCAAAGAAGTGGGGCTTTCTCTACCCCAAACACAGAGTGTGCTCAAGAGAAGATGAAAATTAGAATGTAACGCCAGAAACTATGAAACTACTAGAAGAAATCAAAGAAGAAACGTCTTGCCATTGAACTTGACTGTGATTTCTTAGATGTTGTACCAAAAGCACAGTCAACACCAACTAAAACAAGCAAGTTCAAACACACCAAACTGAAAAATGGCTGTGCCTCAAAGATAGTAGGAAGCAGGGTGCAAAAAGCAGTTGGAACAGAGAAAAACATGCTTGCAAATTGTACATCTACAAAGGCGTTACCACTCAGAATGTACAGGCAAACCAACAGCAAGAAACAAGTAATCTATATTTGAAAATGGGCCAGGGCTCTGAGAAGACATTTCACACACAAACACACACACAAAAAGATACGCAAATGTTCAGCAGGTGCATGAATTCAACAAGAAACATCTCGAAATTCCAAATCTACAATGAGATAGCACCTCATACATGTTATGGTGGCTGTTAGCAAAAATTTAAGCCAGAAAAAAAAAAGTAAAACCAGTGCTGATGGAAATGTGAACCATACTGTCACAGCTGCTGATGGGAGCAGTTAGAGGGTAAACATGAAGTTGGACACACGGTAGAGTTCTCCATGGCAGGGAAGGGAACTTTAGAAAAAGACTAAGGAATCCCAAACTCTCAACTGGGGATTTGAAAAGCAAACTCTGAAAGACAAAAAGGCAGAGAGAGGAAGAAGAAATAGTCACATCTTTCATGGTAGCTTATAGGAACTGCACTAGGCAAGAATTCAAGGAGGGAAAATACATCATCTTCCTAAGACTGGTTCCTTAGGCAATTCCCTGATCTGTCCCTGGAGTTTCTCCTAAGGAATCAATATCCACCTAGAGGCAGATTCCATTTATTTTATTTTATTTTATTTTATTTCTATAACAAGAGTTAAAAGTCTCATCGTGCAACTCCTAGGAACCTCCATCACAGTGCCTAAAGTTAACAAAAATACATTATATATGTACAATTTTGCTCAAAAATGCTGATCATAAGTATTCCAGAAGAAAGTGGGAGTGAGGAGAGAGGGGACAAGAAAAAGAGAGGAAAGGAGAAGACAGGGGAGGAAAGGAGGGAAGGGAAGGGGAGCAGAAGGGAGGGAGGGGAGAGGGAGAGAGACAGAGAAAGAAGGAAGGAAACTAGAGGTGACAGGTATGTCCATTGAGTGTGGTGATGGTTTCAGGGGAGTATATGTATCTCTAAATTCATAATATACACAAAAACATATAGATCGCTGTATGTCAGTCACAGCTCAGTAATGTGATTTTACTTTCACAGCGGCAACAAGAAGTTTCAGTCTTTTCCAGCCGACATCTCTAGCTAACAGCCACACTTTTCTTGCTTAGTTCCCAGTGCTCACTGTTTTCTTTCCCTTTCATTTTTTTTCTTTCTTTTTTGAGACATGGTCTTGGAACTCACTGTATAGACCAGGCTGACTTCAAATTCACAGATCCATCTGCCTCTGCCTCTGCCTCTGCCTCTGCCTCTGCCTCTGCCTCCAACTGCTAGGATTAAAGGTGTGCACTATACCACCATGCCCAATCATAGCCCACTTCTTAACGAAATCCAAAATTTTGCTTCAAGGTATGGTATAAAAAAAAAACACTAAGACAAGCAAACAACTCTGTGTAATGAAACAGAATAAAAGTACAAAGCTAGGTGTGATAGTTCAGACGAGTAATCTCAGCACTCAGATGGCTGAGGCAGGAGAATCATTTGTTCAAGACCAGTCTGGGCTCTTTAGAAAAAGCACACCTGAAAGGTTAAAAACATATAATATTCACACATATACACATAACGTACGTACATGCATGCACATGTACACACATGCAAACATACACTAAGGAACCACACTAATGCTTTAATCATAGTTCATACACCTTACAACGTGTAAAACTCTTTGATTTGTGATGAGCCTGTATTAAGGTGGTTTCTGGAAAGGACACACACTTTGACAATATTTAATGTTCCCTGAGCCTTAGCTGTGGGGCTTGCTTTGCAGATGTATGCATTAAGAGTGGGTGAAGTCAGGTGACTTCACCGCCGTCTTAACTGAGTGGCTTTTTTGGCAGCAGTGGGTTCCATGATAGAGTCACACACCAGGCAGTCTGCTATGAAACCATGTTTCCTAGGAATGTCAGAAGCTACACACATAAAATCATGCCAACATCACTGCCTTAACATGAGCTGAACAAGGACAACAACAGACATGCCAAGGTGGGCAGGAGAAAGCCCATAGAGCCACAACCCTATACAGAGAACTACAGGCAGCTAAGGATGCTTAGAGCAGGAGAAAGAGTTTTCTCGGGGCTGGAGAGATGGCTCAGAGGTTAAGAGCATTGCCTGCTCTTCCAAAGATCCTGAGTTCAATTCCCAGCAACCACATGGTGGCTCACAACCATCTGTAATGGGGTCTGGTGCCCTCTTCTGGCCTGCAGGCCTACACACAGACAGAATATTGTATACATAATAAATAAATAAATATTTTAAAAAAAAGAAAGAGTTTTCTCTAGGGAAGAGCACACTAATTGTTTACTCAATACCAAATGGTCAGAGCTGGAAACACACACACAAGTAACATTATACAAACTAAGCAGCTTCTATTTAGGAAAAAGTATGCATGCATGTGGGCACGTGCGTACATGCATGTGTTCATGCATGTGTGTGTGTGTTGCATGTGGGCATGTGTGTGCATGCATGTGTGTGTGTGTGCTCAGGTTAACAACATTAATGAAAAAAGAGGCCATGAATTTCGAAAGAGAGCAAGGAGAAGTTATGGGAAGCTTTGGAGGGAGGAAAGCGAAGGGGTGCTGCAATTATATTAATCTCACAAATAAAAGGAACAATTTTAAAACAGAGTACATACACTATTCCTAGTGCACAGGAAGACAAATGATTGATTTGTCTTCCTGTCAAGTCAATTTAATTCAAATAAAGTCTCTCTTGAGTGAAATACTTAATATTTTCCCTCAAAATGGATTTAATTAGCTATGTTGACATTTTTCTTTTCTGTATAATAGCCACAAAAATATGAGTTCAGAGACATTATAAAACTATAGATCTGAAAGTGAAACTGTATTTGAATTCAGCTCAGAGAGTAAATGCCACCTGCCCGCGAGAGCCATTTGAAAGTGTGCAGCTGTTATTTGCTTTGAACCGTGGCTGTGTTTCTCAGGCAACATTAGAACAGGAAACAGTAAGTCATTTGCCTTGTGAAAAAAATAAGAAATGCATTTTCACTCTTATGGATTTCAAACCCAATCCTTTTCAAAGGAAGAAAACTCTGCTTTTAAACACAATTTGTGATTGTTCCCAGAAGAATACTGGGGAAGGTGTGGAGCAGGGACGGCTATTGTTTCTGCCTCGGCTATTATTCCTACTTATCTCACTAAACCTGGTAGAAATGGAAGGACATTCGGGAGCATTCTCGGTAAACAAGCACAAACTCTACTCAGGCACAAGCTTTAGAAAGTTCAGTACAGTTAAAACACATCTCTTCATTGGCTCCCTAACTGTGGCAAGCATATTCTAAGTCCTGTATTTGGGTGTGAAATAGCCCCAGCAGGCTCATGTATTTGAATTGCTCCTCACTGTGGTGGTTTGAATAAGAATGGCCACCATAGGCTCATATATTTGAATGATTGTTTCTCAGAGGATGAAACTATTGGGGGAACGATTAGGACAGTGGTTTTCAACCTGTGGATCGCAACTCGAAAAAGATCATTGGAAAACACAGGTATCAACATCATGATTCATAACAGTAGCAAAATTACAGTTATGAAGTCGTAACAAAAATAATTTTATGGCTGGGGTCACCACAACATGAAAAACTGTATTAAAGTGTCGCAGTGTTAGGAAAGTTGAGAACCACTGGATTAGAAAGTGTCACTGTGTTGAAGGAGGTATGTCCCTGGGAAAGTATTTTGAAGTTTCTCTGCCTCCCACTTACAGATTTGATGACCTAAGCTCTCAGCTGCTGCTCCAGCACCATGCTGGCCGCCATGTTCCCTGACATAGTGATGATGGATTCACCCTCTGAGACTGTAAGAAAGTCCCCAATCAAATGTTTTTTTTATAAGTTGCCTTGTTCATCTTGTTCCTCAGAGCAATAGAAAAGTAACCAAGACAGACAGTCACCACACAGTGAGGCTATTTTGGAAAGTTGTAGAAGGTGGAACCTCACTGAAGGAAGGGCATCCTTGGGAGGTGACCCTGTAGGCTATATGTGCTTTCAGCCCAAGATCTCCACTTCCTGTCCACTGTTATGCCCAAATCTGTGGGTCCCCACAAAAGCTAACAAAGGAGACCCTTTGTTACATTCTCATATGTAAAAGCAAAGAGCCTTTATTTTAATCAAGTTTGCAAACTCAGTCTCTCCGCATGTCCAACATATTGGAATATCCAGAGAGCCCCAAGCTCAATTAGAATTGAGGTTTTTATAGTAGTAAAGGTGGGGGTGAGGGGTCTCTGAGGTTCAGGACCCCTGATTGGCTGACATTTGTCTAGGGGTGTCCTGGTGAGGTGTGCTGGCAGGGCATCCTATCTACAGGGGTTGGAATATCAGGCATTTCCTTTGAATGGTCGGCTCTTGGGTGGGGGTTGGGTAATCTCAGCTTGTGGTGTTTTTCTGCTACCAGGTATTGCTTCAGGGTAAACTACTGAGACTCGAGCATCTTATTTAAATTTGTCGATGGCCAGAGTCCCAGGTGATAATGGTTGGAAGTAAAGAAATTCCTTTGGGCGACCTGCCCAGACATAGATTATCATGGCTGGCCCCCACATCCACCTCCACAATAAGTGGAGCTACTTCATAATCTTTTCTTCCATGGTGGACTAGACATGTGAGCCAAAATAAACCTTCCCTCCCTCAAGCTGCTTCTGTCAATCAACAAATCACTGCAATGAGGAAAAAAATGGCTGTTATACAAAGTGTGTGATCTCTTAAAGATAAATATGTAAAATCTTGAGGGACAACCACTGTTTATTTTTTGCTAAAAGTGAAAACAAAAACTCAATAGACCAGCTTTTCTTTAATTTGTTGGGATTACAGATCATTTTCAAAGGTACAGAGTGCTCTTGACCTAGCTTATTAATGAAACTGTTGCTTGTCTCATTAAATACAAGGCAGAGAATTCACCAAAACGGCACTAATGAACGACTACAGTGATGGTCTTATCCAGGCAGGAATGTGTCTTCTTTTTTGCTGTCTTCTCTTTCATCTTGCACAAAATCAAATTGCATCATTAATCAATGTGACATCCTTTTTTGAAAGGATAATTTAATTGAACTGACCCAAACTGAGCTGACCCAAGACCTTCTAAAAATGGGAACCTCCACCTCTTCCTCATTTCCTGCCTCCTTTACCAGAGACACAGACACAAAGACACACATGCCACCACTACTACCATCATCACCACCACCACCATCTCACTCCACTGTACAGGACAGAAAATATCAATAATCACTTTGCTTCTTACTACAGTAGCTATGTTTTCTTTTCTCCTTCATGCAGTTTTCCATGTTTCTCTACGCCTTCCTTTGAGAGACCTTAGGTTCGGAAAGAGGCGATTTTGAGGAGCACTGTCTTTTTGGATTGCACTGCAAATTATCTCTGACAGTGACATTTATACTTGCCAGAAATGCACTTAGGCAACAGGAGTGCTGCCGGCAGTTTGAGTTTATGCAAACCTATGTAATTGCTTGTGATGGGGGAAAGATAATTGAACTTAATATTTGATGAGAAAGACAGAAAATTATGATCCTTTTTGTCATCTCTGTGCTGAGTTGCCAATTAGTAGGATTTGGAGCTCAATGCCACAATAAAATGAAAGAGGAAATCATAACAGTGGTAAGTTTCATCAAAATCTAGCAATGCAAAGATTAAAACAAGCTAAGGTCAGCAAAGAATTGGTTTAGAGAATACAGGCAGGCCAAAAACCAAATATGCAGAATGTCTCCATCACAGCCTAAAAAAAAAGACAAGACTAAGATAACACAGGATGATGAAGGAAGGAGGTAACAGCAGGAGCTACCACAGTCCCAGGAAGCAAACGCAATAGATGGATCTTTGTTTCCATTTAAGCAAATGCTGGCCACTGGTCCCAGCTTTGTTTATGCAGCAGAACCCAGAATGTCTGTTCAGCTGCTGGACTAGAGATGCAGCAAAATTGTCTTGGCTAGCTCATGAGGGCTGTCCTGGGCATGGAGATCAGACCATCCTTGTTGTCATTGTTCTTGGACTGGTTGCTTGTTTTGCTACTTGAGCCAGGGCAGTCCTTAGAATTAACAAATTCTCATCTCCCATGATGATACATTCCATATATAAGTCCCTCCATTGAAATCACTAAAACTCTCCAATTTAGAACTTCAGGATTTGCTCTTATTAAGTGCCGAAGCATCCAAGACAGCAGTTTGTGGTGTGAATGAAACTTAGAAATAAATATAATTTAAACATCATTATGTGACTATGATTGTAGAAATATTTCCCCTGAAACCAAAGAGCATTTCAGTATTTTCATATTTCATCATTATAAATTTGAATACATGCATATTTGGTTGTATAATTTGAAAAATCTACCAAATGATAGCAAAACATTATTCTTGTTATTCTATCACAGTAAAGGCCCCTCTGGGAATGTGTAGAGTGTGTGTGTGTGTGTGTGTGTGTGTGTGTGTGTGTGTGTGTGTGTACATGCTTATGTATGATGTACTTGCATTAATGGATTTATGTGTGTATACCTATGCATGCTGGGGAATGTACATGTATGTGGAAGCCAAAGGTTAACTTTGAGTGTCTTCTTCCAAGTCTCTTACTTTACCTTGAGTTCCCTAAGTTGGCGTAGACTGAATAGCTAGCAAGCTCAAGGGATCTATGTGGGGTTGCAGATAGGATACCAAATCCAGTTTGGGTGCTGACGATCTGAACTTTAGATATCCTTGTCCTGGCTATCAGGATGTAGGTGACTGAGTTTGGCAATGTCAGTGAGAGAGAAGGTGCTGGAGTTTCAACATAGGTCTTTCATCAGGATTTGGCCCTTTGTTCAATGTTTATTCCAACAAATAATATGTGGGAAAACATATTAATAAGGCCATAGGCATAGCTTAGTTGTGGAGTACATGCTTAATTGTGTGGGGTTTTGAATTTGATCCTGATACAAAAAAACAAACTAAACAAAACCTTGGTAGCTATAAATGATAGAAGACAATGATGTTAGATAAACAGAAGACAGATGGTCGTATGGACCTATAGAGATATAAGTACATGTATACTCTGTCCATCTGATCCATTTGACTCTGCTTATGTTCAAGCCAATACACAAAGCATAAGGTATATATCCCCCTGACAAGCAACTTCCATCTAATTTTGCACGATAAATTATGTGCTCATAATTGCCTCAGATTTGAGAAAAATTACTGAGATAATTGGCAACCAGACTACTAACTATATCAACTTCATAATCACTGTGCCTTCTTCATTCCACCTGGGACTTTATCCCATTTGCCCATCTTATGAGTTACCACGTCCACTTTCTCACATACACTTCTTCCTATGACTGTAGCTCCCTGGGAAAGCCTCGGCTATTATGGCATAAAATAGATATGAATCCTCTCAATGAATTTGAAGGCCTACTGAAGATCTTTGGGCTTTTCAGTTTCATGGATACAAGAAGTGACCTCAAGTTCAGGTCAATGAACCAGAACTTGAAATGTATAACTATTATTTTCTTCATTTACTCTTTTGGCTTTCTTTGGCAGATAAATTTGGTAACTTAGTGGGAATTTATTATCCTGGTTCATAGGTCAGAAGTCCAAAATCAGCACTAATGTTCCAAAATCAAGGCATCAGTAGCTTTACACTTCTTCCAAATGCTCTAGGAAAGAAAGTATTCCTTGCCTTATCTGGCTCCTGCTGACTGCAGTATTCCTTGACCTGATGCTACATCATGCTCTCTGTCCTTGGCCGCATTTCCTTCTCTTTTTCTCTATGAGTAAGTTCCATTGGTCTTCTAAGGACACAGAAGTAATTTTACCCACATAGACCAGGGAAATCTCTCCATCTCAAGATACTTAATGTAATCGGAGCCACAGTAGAACTCTTCCTATACATGCCATTTCAGGCTTCAGGAATTCGAACTCCATATGCTTAGGGAGCACAAGTTTATTAGATTCACATTATACATTCATTCAAAATTATCTTCAATTCAACCCCACCAACTGCCACAAGAGCCCACATTCCATATTAGAAAGTGAGGTCATTGAATGGTGGCAAAACATGACAAGTAGTCTCTGCTCCCCATTCAGAGATTTGCACCCTTAGATCATCCCTCTGAGTGATCTCATCATACGGGCTACTTTTGCATCATTGGCACAGAAAGACATAATTTAAGGAGCCAAGTCTCATCATGGCTCACAGTGCCAGAGGCTGGCAGACCATCATACTGGGGGGAGGCTGGTAAATTTCTGTCCAGTGCAGTAGTAATATGAGGTGGCAGCTGTTCATGGAGTGGCTTCCCAGAGAGCAAAGACAGAAGCCTACAACCAGAGGCTGGCTAACCTTTTAAGGTCTGCCCCTGGTGGACTATTTCTGCCATCCAGGCCACACCTCCTCAACATTTTCCAACCTTCAAATTAGTGCCATAATCTGGGACCAACTGCTCAAAATGTGAGTGTGTGGGGAACATTTCAGATTCAAGCTATAACAGACATTATTGTTAATGGCTTTCTCCCCAACACCCAACTACAGCCACCTCATTCTGAAACAGACAAGTCTAGATTGCAGGCTTCTCTGACAACTTGTGAGATCAGTGGATCTCCATCTATCTCCACATTCCTCCAGATCAAACAGCTTAAAATAGAGACCCATTACCCTTCTCTAAACAGGCTGCAATTAGTTAGGCAAGCAGTTACCAAAAGGTTCTCTGTGAATTGCTCTGATACAAAGTATTCTTAAGTATTAACAAGCAAAACAATATCAAGGCAGACTGGAAAACTCAGAGCTAAACCACCCTGAGCACTCAGCCCGCTCCACAGCTTCAGTGGGCTAATCACTGCCAGATCTGTATTAGCAGAGAGGGCCATGGAAACCTTTTCTGAAGGTGTCATTTCATGGGACAACAAAGATATGTAAAATTCTTTTATCTAGAACCTAAAAAATGTAATAAAAATAAGAACAAAATTATTGCAATTACAAAAATAACAACAAAAAACAGAGAGAATTGTCAGCATAGCCTCCTAGAAGCTGAAGAGGAGGAAAACCTGGTCCAGGAAAATTTTGAAATAATTCTGGATACAGCTCTCTACCTGCTAAGAATAGTGCTCAGTACAGTCATCCAGGGTTGTTTAAGCCATCACCTACTGTCACTGCACATTTTTGTATTATCTATCTATAAATTATAAAAATGAGTCAACTCTATTGGTTACAATTTTTAAAAAACATACTCTATAGAGTATCACTTCATGGGGCTATATAATTTCCAAAAGTGTTCGGAGATTGAAAGTATTTATGTGGCAAGAGAGGAGAAAAGTTTTCCATGGTATTGTAGAACTGGGTGAATCTACTTGAAAAGACGTCAATCAATAAAAGTACAAGAAAACTGATGGTTAGCCTGTCTGCTGTGCCTCTACAGCTTTCGATTTTAAGGTTAGGCTGTTAATCAATATAGTCAATAGAAAGAATAATTACAGGGAAATTACAAACATTTCAAAAATCTTTTATATAATGGTCCCCTGCACTACTTGAAGTGAAAAAAGAATCTAATGGAGTTTCTTAGAGACATTCATCGTGGGGTGCTTAGGACAGGGGGCTTTGTAAGAAAGTGCTATTAGGCTCTTTTGCCTTAGAAATCTCAGTAGAAGCACTCAGACACACAAGGCAGAGGTGGACAAGAAAAATGTGGTGTTATTTTTCTTCTGTATACACATAGTCAAAGAAAGGCATTTAGTCGCAAGGGTGAGACAGGAGAAATCACTGTGTACCAGACAGGGCCAGCTACACAATTTGTAAAGCCCAATGCAAAACAAAAATGTAGGGTCCCTTGTCACAACACTGACAAATAGCTTTCTCCTTTCTTTCCGAGCTTTGGCTCTTAGCAGACTCTGGTGGTTTTCTTTCTTTTATTTTTACCTTGGTGTCCTCTGTTGCACTCGCTCAAACCCAGCTCTGCATGCTGACTTGCCCAGACACTTACAGGAGGTGACAAGCAGTGACTAAGAGGGGCAGGGATGCAGATGTCTGTGAACCCATCCTCAGGAGTCACATAAGTCACATAACGTAGACCTCACCTGAGCCAAGTCCCCAGGTCCAGAGAACATATTCCACTGTCCCTTCAGACTTCACTTATAAAGCCAGATTCAAGAGAGAAAGTCATTAAGAACAGCAACATGGCAACTGCAGAACATTAAATGCAAGCGTTCTGCAATCACAACGGCCAGACATCATGTAAAATGACCTGCTATCAGAGGACGGTCCCAGGCAAAGGCATGAATGATGACAGGCGCTACCTGGCAGAGCCAGTGCAGATGGCCATGTTGGCACTTCAAAACCTCCCTTTCCATATTTTACCTTGCTCTGCTGCCCAGAATGAAACCAATGAGGCTGAGCAATAATCAGAGGGCACTGGGAACTTTCTAGGAGGTTTTGAGTTGGTTCCTTTCCCCTCCTTATTATTAGTGTCACGTTTAACCACCCATTTTGCTACTACTGTGTAACTGTAAATTTGTTTAAGGAGTAAATCTAATAATTTACAATTTCTACAAGCTATTCATTGTATTCTCACTCTTTCTCAGACTAGTAACAGGGAGACTCACAGACTTTGGTCTAATTTCCATTGGACCTAGTTCCCATATTACAGAAAGAAAATAAAATAGGAAGAAAACAGTTTCTTTATCTTACATATTTATCAAAAAATTAGAACTTTATTTCAGAACTTGGGTCTCACTGTCTGCCCACACTGGTCTTTCACCAGCCTCCTGAGTAACTGAGACTGTGGGCACCAGCCACCCTACCTTATTCTGCCTACTTCTCTCCATCTCCTGAAATATTTCTATACTCGCTTAACTTTTGTGTCTGTTGGTGAAAATCTGCCATGCAACATTTGAGACGCATACATTTCAGAAATAGGGCAGTTAGCATTTTTTAATGTAAGTTTCCTCTGCCAAACTCAGAGAATCTAGAGCACATTAAATAAGTCATCAAAAAGATTAAGTCCCCAAAGCTAGAGGAGTCTGCAGGTAACAAAAGGCTGCTAACGAGAATGGCAAAGTTCTATTATAACTTCCCACAGCACTTTCAAAATTATGAAGTGATTTATAAAGTTCTGATGAGGGAACAATACAGCACCAAGCACTGTCTTATTAGCTATAAAGCATCTAATTTGTGAGCAGATGTACTATCCCTATTCAAACACCTCCAGGGGCTAATTCAGAACCATGGGGTTTTATTGCGGGAAGGAGATAGTACTCTTTTTTCTCATAATATCCTCGCTGCAGCCTACACTGCTGCTTCACTGTTTGTGTCCCAGCGGTGAAGGGAGGAATTCTTCCCAGGCTCTTGTCTATTATTTCCAACATATTGCAGAGATCTTGGGCGACCAAGAGTCCAAAGAACATAAAAGCATATTGAACCAGAGCTTCTTAGGAGAGGATATCCAGCAGGAGGTGGCGCCCCTGATCTTTACAGTAATGGGTGCCTGACAGCACACAATTCTTGTAAAGAAAAAAATGGCATTCTGTTATTTAGAATGAGCTCCTCAGAGCAGCCTGGTTTCCTCTGACTTCGGAGCAGAACACAGAGAGCACATAGAATTGGTTTATTTGATAAGACTCACACACATATAAGGACTGATTAGGATGAACCTCAGGTGCCCAGAAGATGTGCTTCAGAGTAGAACAGCTGTGCCTCCTCCATCAGTAACATTGAAGGAAACGTGAGGTACTGCTGATCACAACATATCTCTCCAAAGGCTAATCTCTCTACACATTCTTACCTCCAGATTCTGTTCTATACCCCATCAGTTATAGTATCACATTGGCTGCAAGGAATGTTATGGACCTCTTCATTAACACCCTTAGGACAAAGATCTCTCAGGTCTATGTACATTGCAAACTTATTCATATATTACACTAAACACTTTTTCTTTCATAATCACTAAGATCACATAATGATACCACTAGCCACCAGGGAAATGCAAACCATAATCACAGTGAGGCATGGCTCCATAGTGAGAATAAAAAAGTTGGAGCAGTATGGGGAGTGTGTGGAGAAATCTGCTATGGTATACTCATTTTGAGTATGCCAACGTAGTTTGGAAGTTTGTGTTTATTTTATAACCCTTCAAACCCACTCTTAGGTATGTTGCTAAGAGAAATTAAAATACATACTACATAAAAACTAATGTGGAGAACATTGCCTTGAACATTTGCGTGCAATAACCAAAGCCTGGAAACAACTCAAATGTATATCAGTGGATAAATAAAACGCGGTATGGCTGAGTCACAAAATATTATTCGCATGCAATGAAGGAATGGAAAGGCTTGACAGATGGCTCCTCCAGTAAAGCTCCTGATGCACCCCCAGCAGGAGGAGCCCCATAACCTAAGAGAAAGCTGAGAGCGGTGCTATACTCCTGGGAACCAAGTTCTGGGGAAGGAGAGACAAGCAGATGATCCCTGGAGCTCACTGGCCAGGCACACTAGCCCAGCTCAGGAGCATCAGTGTCACAGAATGAGCCTGTCTCCACAAAATCAACTAAGCAGGACTCATCATACATGCTCTCAGAGACAGTAGTGACAATCACAGAGCCTGCCTGGGTCTGTGCTAGATCCTCTGCGTGTATGTTGTGATTGTTTAGACTAGAGTTTTTGTGGGATTCCTAACAGTGGGAGTGGGGATGTCTCTGACCTTTTTTTGTCTGCTCCTGAGACCCTTTTCCTCCTACTGGATTGCCTCATCCCACCTTGATATGAGGGTTTATGCATCTTCCTATTAATGCAATAGTCCTATTGCATCTTCTTATGGTGTGTTCAGTTGATATCACTGGGAAATCTGCTCTTTTCTTAAGGGAGACAGAGGAGCAGTAGATCTGGAGGAGAGGGATCTGGGAGGAGGGGAGTGTGATGGGGTAAGAGCCACTAGCCAATCACATCAAGTGGTATGTCAGTTACTTTAGGCCTTAGCCAAAGTTGGTCGCTTCAACATTACAAATGAGACTTTGGGTGACTGCCCAGGTAGTCGGTTGTCTCTGTCATTTGTTGCACATTGTGGAAGTTTCCCGATTACACTTCCTGTCCACTCAAGTAATATTGTTTCCCTTCTCAGATCTCCAATGGAGCTAAAGATTAAATAATGATAGTTACCTTCCTCACAGTTTAGCCAAGCTTAATTTCAATGTAATACTTAGACTCCTTAAAATAGAATGTTTACTAAAACTTCTGTTATACATTCCTTACTTAATATTGTTTATTGTTTGTAATTTTACATTTGGTGTCTGTTCCAATTGTATATAGCTATGTTGGGTTTGGATTAATCCTGTTTAGACAGAAGGGGGAGATGATGGGGAAAGAGCCACTAGCCAATCACATCAAGTTGGGGTGTCGCTACTGGGACCCCAGGTAAAAAATCAGGAGAACACAGGTACGCTCTCTCTCCATGCGGTGTCCACCAGAGGGATTGGATCGCGACTCTGGTAGAGTGAGTTCCCCTTTTTCCTTTCATTAAAAATACCTGTTTCTATTGAGCTGGCTTGGTTATTGATTTGTGCAGACTTGATAATTCCTCGACAGGAGTGAGGGGAAGTTGTGGGCAGAATGTATTGTATGAAAGAAGAATAGATAAGAAGAAAAAAGTGAAGGAACAGCAATCAAAGAAAGACAAGTGATGTAACCTTAGGTCTCCTCATGCAGTTCACCTACACTTATGCACATGTTATACATGCACACTACAACACACACTCTCTCTCTCTCTCTCTCTCACACACACACACACACACACAGAATAAATATACATTCAGTAAAGAAAGTCAACTGCCAAATGACTTCATTCATATAAAAGTCCAGGCTTTTCTGAAGTAAAGGAATGATCTAAGCTTGATCATGGTGCTGGCTGCACAGAATCATAATTAATCAAAATCATTACCATTTTAAATATTTGAATATCTGACAATGTGGCATATCTGACTATGTGGTATATAGATAGTCCGTAAAATTGTTCATTACTAAACAAAATAAAATCACATAATTTGTTTTCTTTCTTATCACATAAAACAGAGTTAACGTTCCATACAGATCCAGTGCATGTTTGATTTTATAGACTGCGGCCACATCCTCATTTCATTCCAGTCCCATCTTCATTTGCTTTCTTTGTGTTTACCCCCCTCCCGCCTCTCTCAACATCTTACCCATTGATGCTTTCATGTATTTGCCCTGCAACTTCACATAATTGGTCTTTAAGTGTTCCCCAAAGATGCATGTAGTAAAGGTTCAATTCCCAGGGAGGTGTTAACAGAATGGGGTGAAAATATTAAGAAGTGGGACATAGTGAAAGGTTTTAGGTTACTGGGAATGTTCCCTTAAAGGGGACAATAGTCCCATAGTCTCCTCCCTCACTTCCTCTTTCTCTCTCCCCCACCTCTGTCCCTCCTCAGCTCTCTCTCCCTGCCTCCCTTTCTCTCCCAGTCATAAGGTGAGCTTTTCTCTGCCATGTGATCCTACTATGATGTACTTCTACAGGCCCAAAGTAACAGAACAATTGATCATGGTTAAAACCATTGAGACTATGAACTACAATAAACCTTTCTTCTTTTATTAATTGATCATCTGTTATTTGCTATCGCAACAAAAAATTGAGTAACACAACACCTATTTATACCGTACATAAATGTTTACACTGTCTCATTTTCTCTTTTGAGTGATGTATACTATGAATGGAACATTTGCTTAGCATACCTGAAGCCCTGAGTTCAGGCCCCAGCACTTCACAGACCCAGTTGGTGTTACACATCTATAATCTCAACACTCAGAAAATCGGGCCAGATGAATCAGAAGTTCAAAGTCATCCTCAGTTACATGATGAGTTCAAAGACAGCTAGAAAATTATGAGATTATGGCTCAAAACATATTAAGTAAATTGTTACGATTATATAATAATTTTATGACCTCACTAATGTTAATAGTTAGTTAATAGTCAGCTATACTTTGTTCTTTTAACTAGTCAATTTGAGCCAAACCAATCTTGTGTGTAATGTTATAAACCAAGTTTGAATTTTTTCTAAAATAAGACAAAAGTAATAACCATACTAAAATATGTCTTGCTGAGTTTCACTTACTTAAAAATCTCACTTCATTTACTCCTAAGGTAATATTTTCTTTTCTTTGTGGCTAAAATTTATGAAATTTTTGTTAAATCTTTATTATCTCATAGAGATCTTTATGCTAGAAACAGAGTGGCCACGAGATTATCAAACATACCAAGTCCTGAAGCCACTAAGAGATTACGGGAGTGACAGTCACCTGAGGCCCCTATGTGTATCTCTTGGGCCAGTAAACAAAATATAACATTGTGTGTGTGTGTGTGTGTGTGTGTGTGTGTGTGTGTGTGTGTGTGTGCCACACAAAGCTTAAATTCAACCTGTTAAGGAAAGAAAGTACAAGAATATCATTTTTGTCAATAACATTGAACATCTGCTCTATCACACTTTAATTCTTGAGAATCAAACATTGCTTCTAGCAACCTGGCAGAAAATAAGAAAATTTCTGTGCTTCCCAATAGTAAGTATGAATAAAACAAGATTTACTGCCACACTTTCTTCAGTTCACCAATTTCAGCCTCTTTTCTAATTTCATGAAAACAAGAGTCTGAGCCTCCTGAAATGATGCAATTGATTCCAGTTGCCACGGCGACAACAATCTCGCAACTTTGATCCTTTTTTTCCCACTCTGTATAGTAAAGATCTCATGATTTAGTTGCTTATAGGTGTGAGGAATGTTCCACCAGTGAAAACCCAGAGAACACACTCCCCCTGCTGGTTAGATGCTGTCTTCCGCAAGCTCATTTTCTCACCTGGGTGCTTTTTTTTTTTTGCATAGAGATTTTTCTATTGTACATTTTCTTTTTTTTGTTTGCTTGTGTATGTGTGCGTGCATGTGTGCATGCGTGTGTGTGTGTGTGTGTGTACAAGTATGCCAGGGTGCATGCGTGGAGGTCAGAGGGTAATTTATGGGAGTTGGTTCTCTCCCTCTACTATGTAGGTCGCAGGACTCAAGTCATGTAACTTGGGGACAAGAGCCCTTATTTCCTGAGTCCTCACACTGGCTTTCCTTTGTCTTATTAAAAAAATAAATAAGTGAACTAAGTTACCAAAATTACCTACAGTACCTGAAAACATAGCAACATAAGTATTACAAACTCTTTCTTACTAAATTCATACGCTTTACAAATCTTCCTCGCCAGCAAATTCCAATGCATTTGATGACAGTGACTATCTTATTTTCACTTTCTTCCATCTTGCCTTACAAAGTAATCTAGTGAAAGTAGAATTTTCCTCTCACTTTTAAAACTATTATAGCCCTCCTCTATTCTCTGATGTAATAGACTACTTCCTGAAACATTCAGAACATTTAATATAAAAACCAAAATATGCACACACAAATATAGTCACTATGCTCTCTGCATTGAAAAGCTCATCTTCAGCTGCTGATCAATGCCTGTCTGCCTCTCTGTTGCTGTCTTCAGAGTGCCCAGTACAGATTGCCTTCCTCCATTCTTAGAACCAGCAGGAGCCTCCCTACATTATAAAAAACATCCCTAAATACATTGTAATAATTTCACTCCCCTACTCATGAATCTATAACTCTTTTCAAATAAACCAATGCCATATTTCCTCCATTAGTTTTTAAGAAATTTGCAAAATGCCAAAATTAGATGCAAGTTTAACATCTCTTTGTATGCTGTAAGAGTTACTGATCTGTTACTGTGATAATCGCCTTGAACAAAAGAACTTACAGAAAAAGAACTGTGTTTTGGCATAAGGTTCCAGAGGAAGAGTCCTTGCTGGCAAGAGAGGTCTGGTGGAAGATGGCAGGAGCAGAACACTGAGGGCTCACTTCTTCAACCAGTCAGAAAGCAAAGAGAGCAAACTGGAGGCTTGGTAAGGTTCCGAACTTTCAGAGCCAGCCACAGAGAAGTACTTCTTATGGGGCTGGAGAGATGGCTCAGAGGTTAAGAGCACTGGTAGCTCTTTCAGAGGTCCTGAGTTCAATTCCCAGCAATTGTATTGTGTCTCATAACCATCTCTAATGAGATCTGGTGCCCTCTTCTGGCCTCCGGGAATACTTGCGGGCTGAACACTGTATACATAATAAATAAATAAATCTTTTTTAAAGAAAATTCCATAACATCTCCAAACAGTACCACTAAGTGGGGACCAAATGTGCTCATAGGGAGATTTCTCATTCAGATCACCCTGCACACATTGTCCTAGATAACAGGATGAACTGGAGACTAAAAGTCTCATATCACCCCCTCCGAGATGTAAGTACTTATTCCTGTTCAGAGTTGGCACATACTTGACCCAGTACCTATTCTGGGGCTCCTTACACCTCACTGGTGCCTTCCCTCTGTCCAGAATGTTTTCCTTTCCAATTTCATCCCTCCACTCCTGCCCTTTGCTCTGGACACACTAAAGAGCCTGCATAAAGCCTGTCCCAACTACTTCAACCTGGATTGCATTCTCTGCTCTCTGGATCAGTATTATCTTTAAATAGTATCACTACACAGCACTTGGTCACTCTCTAGTAACTTTGCAATTGTGCTCGAATAACCATTTCATATTTGTGTAATTTATGTTGGTTTGATTTCAACTAGATTGTACATAAGGTATCTCTGTTTTATTTCTAGATGCTTTTCTCAGTTTTCTGTATTCTGCAAGCACAGAAAGCCTGCTATGCATTTATCTGCTTCCTAATCAGCAACGTCACACCTGATACAGGGAAGAGCTAAATGTTTGATGAACGAAGAATTATAAACCCTGTGAAAGACACAAGCATCTCATTTCTTCTTCCTTTAGTTAGACAGCCATTTGAAAATATTGATAGGTTTAAAAAGGATTTTGTTAAAATATTCACAATCTAATTTTATCTAACTCAGAAAACAAATCAAGTGTAAAAAGATTTTGCTCAGTATGGGTTGTGCCACAGTTTGAAAATTGTAAAGCCTGTATGTTTCTACGGGAAAGTGCGCAATTTATCACAAAACATTTGTAACCACATAAACCAAAAGGGAATAACAAAAGAAAACCCAAAGTTCTGAACTCATGGGAACCATCTATCCCAAGGGAGATAGGGCCTAGTCATATGCACTCAGTTTACAAGCCACAGAAGACTGTGATGTTTTGGTGGTGTTCTTAACATTTTGTTTATTTGTTTTGTATGTCAGGGTTGGAGCATGAATGTGTAAGACCCAGGATGGAATTCAAGTCTTCAAAGTTGAGAGCAAGAGCCCTCACCCACTAAGCAATTTCACCAACCCTTCTTCTAGTATTGGTCTCTGGGCAACAATCTGTTTCTCTTTAGAAGCTGTAAACATAGATTAGTGCATCAAGATAGACTCCACAGCAATGGTAGGTTGCAAAAGGCCTCGTTTGACACTGAGAATACAATTCAGTGGTAGAACGTGGTTGTGCCACGACCCAGCATGAAGGGGAAAAGGGACTTCGGTTAGTTTAAAAATTGGAACCTATCAATGACAAACAAGACAAAGTACTGTTTCTTGACCTTAAAAACAATTTAAATTATCTAAAAAGCTGTTAGGAGAATATGAACCCAGAACTCCAGACTGGGGTTTCATTACACTGTGTATCTCACTCAGTTACCAAGGTAATTTTATGTAAGATTGTTTGGAGGCTCTCTTCTCTAAACCTAATTTTTAAAAAAAAAAGTATATGTAAGCAGTATTTCTGTAGTAAATTATACAACTTGGAAACTAAATTTTTTACTACAGATTGCAAGCATAAATACAAAAAGGAAAGGCAGAAAGTCAAGAAGAAAAGCAGCAAATAGAAAGACTAACAGGGACATGAAGGGAGGGGCGGACTGTGTGATGCCAAAGAATCCAGGATACACAGACCCGAAATTACAAGGCATATGCCTTTACAAT
This sequence comes from Ondatra zibethicus, assembly GCA_004026605.1. Taxonomy (NCBI): domain Eukaryota; kingdom Metazoa; phylum Chordata; class Mammalia; order Rodentia; family Cricetidae; genus Ondatra; species Ondatra zibethicus. The sequence continues at coordinate 40,543 of PVIU01003187.1, read as the reverse complement.
TGTTAGCTTGAAGTCTGTTAGCTCTTAACAAGCATCATCTTTAAGTCTATTGACTTTTCAAAGCCTGTATTAGAGTCAATACAGGCTTTGAGTTATGACCAGGAAGTTGTTACATAGCTGATAATCAGATTCAATACACATTTTTATTTTAAATACACATTTAAAATAAATTTTCTTTCATTTCCTGCCTCCAAAAAAATTTTGATTCCATGAAACTATTATATGTGAATTGAAGACAAAATAAATGGAGCTAGGGAGATGGATGTCTAAGTCAACACTCAGCAACATGTTTGCGTGAGGACCTAAGTTTGGCTATCTGGCACCCCTGGCACAAGCTGGGCTCTAAGACATATGCCAATAATCCCGAGCATATCTCTCTCAAGTGCTGGGGTGACAGGTGTGTGCCATCACACTTGGGTCCCTTGCTTTTCATTTATATTTCTTACTTTGGTCACTGGATCTTTAATACCTACCAAGGGATTCTTTAAATGAAGCCAATATTCCACATGGCGGTGGATACTGCCAGGCCTAAATTCTTTGCTCTGTCCCCCTTTTAACAAAATTACTCAAGGAAATGTAATATTTGTTTGTGTTCTGAGACAGAAAGCATGACTGAGTAAATTCCAAAACCTAGTATTAATAATTTAGTGGTATTCTAAGATAATGTGTAGTCTTCCCATATCACCCACTTAACCATAGCACAATCTTGAGACATGTGACAGAATCTTGAGACAGTGGGTTTTGACAAACACGAATAATCCTATGACTTGACAAGACTGGGAGGCACTACATTTCATTACATTATCTCATGCATTCTTTATTCTGGAAGTCTTTGTATGTAAATAAGCTAATAGATGGTGGGAGAGGAAAGGGAATGTCTAAGGCAAGAGGAGATTGCAAGGTACCCAGTAGTGCTGCCTGGTTGGTTTTTATGTCTGATTTATGCAAACTGGAATTATCAGGGAAGAAGAAACTTAACTGAGAAACCACGTCCATCAGATGGCCCATAAGCAAGCCTGTGGTGGCATTTTTCTGACTGATGGTTAGTGACTGATGTGGGAGGGCCAAATCTATTGTGGGTGGTACCACCCCCTAGCAGGTGGTCCTGGGTGTTTAAGAAAGCTAATAAGCAGAGGTCCTCCATAGTCTCTGTTTCAATTCCCATCTCAAGTTCCTGTCTTGAGGTCCAGCCATTACTTCCCTCAGTGATGGGTTATGACCAGGAAGTTGTTACATGATATAAACCCTTTCCTCCCCTAGGTCACCTTTGGTCATGGTCTGCAGGAGGAATGGAGATCCTTGTGCTCACAGAGAAGCACTAGGGAAGCTGAAATGTTAAACACACAGGGTTGTTCTTTGAAAGGAGGGGGTGCATAGCCTTTTAAAGTTGCCCAGAAGGCTAATAACAGACATGGTTTGTAGACTTGGGACCTTTGAGCAATGTGTGCAACCAAGACCACACTGAATCCTCTCTGAGTTTTTCTCAGTCAGTCTATAGAACCCATCTTTATGAAATGTGTCACATGTACTTTACAAAGACTTTCAGTGTAGTCATGTCTGAGACTTATTTAGCTACTCTGCTCCTCAAGGAGATTTAGGTATGCTTTAGTGTGCACACAGATTCAGATAATTATCACCAGAAAAGTTTTCACAAAGCTGTGCTGTGCTTAAAAGCAACTGTTCAGTGTCAGATTCCTGAAGTTTAAGTCAACACCAGCTACCTAGTTGTGTTAAGTCAAACTACCTTCTTGTCTCTTGTAGACCATCATTCTGCCTACCATGGTGGTCACAGAGACCTCAGATATGATCTTTATCACAATTTGAAAGCAAACCGAGACAAGGTTATTTTTTAAAAAGAGAGAAACAGACAGAGCCAGCCATGGAGGTGCATGCCTGAGTTTAAGATTAGCTTGGGCTACGAAGTAAAACCCAGTCTTGGAAGGAAGTCGGGGAGGAGAGAGGGAGGGAGAGGAGGAAAGAAAGGAAGAAGGGAAAAGCAGGGAGGGAGACACAATCATGATCTGATCACCATATTGTATAATATAGACTTAAATGTACTAAAACAACAAGAAAAACACTATTTTGCCCAGAGATACGGGACAGTACCTAGTATGACTTTTGAGACTAATCGCCTGTCCATTCCACTACTTCACTGCAAGATTTGCTGGCTGACAGTAAAACCATAAATGCATTGCCACTAAATAAAATGAAAATATTGATATATAAAAACTAGAAAATGGAAATTACTTCCTTACTAGCATAACTGATGTGTGCTACCATGCCTGAACTCAGAGCTTTTCCTTGGGCTTCCCAGCAGCCTAAGTCAGAGGAGACTTTGACTTATCAAGTATGACTTTGACTTCAGAAGAAACCCATCAACTCATTGGAAGATTTATGTTCTTAAGTCTGTGTTAGAAGAGATGTATCCCAAGTGCTTTAAGGAACGTTGAGAAGGCAATGGGCCATTGAACTCTAAAACAGTAAAGGATAAAGAATACCATTCAGTGGATTGCTATTCTTAATATCAAAACCTCAATGGAAGGAAAAGAAGGGTACACACATATTGCAAGGCAGGTAGATCTCTCAGGCAGGTAATATGGCTGACTGGGTAAGAGAAATTACTTTAATAAGTTGTGCTCTGACCTATACAGGTTCTAGACACTGTGAAACACACGCGTACACACACACACACACACACACACACACCATAAGCTAGCTAACTAGATAAAAGTATACTTTTTAAGCTTTTTAAATAAGGAGGGAAGATTTTGTTTTTTCCATACAATGGTCAGCATCGTATTAAAACTCAGAAGACATTGAGGAATGATAGAGCTGTATCCCTAAATTACTAGCAATGAATAATCATACTTTTGCTATTTAAAAAAAAAGGAAAGAAAAACATAAATTCCTACACTTTTGCCTAGAACCATGCATAGAATCGGGACTAGATCTCCACACACAACAAGCAATCTCAAATAACTATGCAGTCACACTGGGAGAACAACCTAGAACTGACATTTCCAAAATCACTTGTGGACTCTGCTCCCACTGTGTCAGCGCAAAGTAGGAGAAGCTGCTGAGTGACTGGCAGCCGGTTGGCTAATGTTAAAGGAAATAATGTCTCAGAGATCAGGCTACCCAAGTGTGCCTCATTACCCTGGGAGACTATTAAAATGATTGACTTCTATAACCACCCAGGGTCTAAGGCAGGTCAAGCTCCCAGCCTTAGAAGAATGTGAAAATCTGCATTGAATAATAAAGTTTAAAAACTTCCATCCTAGCATTTGTGCATGCAAATGGAAACAGAGCTACACAGACACTGTATTATGAAAAGTGAGGTTCTTCAACTGAAATATGGTCTTACAGAGAACAGTTGGAGGATTTCTCAATAGCGGAGCCAAGACTTCCAAGAATACAATTTCAGATATGTTTCATGAATACAACCAGAAATTAACTGAATTTTTTGTGTCATCCCCAAAGAATAATTAAAATTCCCCAACTCTGAACTCTAGGAAATGTCCTGATTTTGCATTGGTTAACACCACAGAATTCTGCTTCCAAATATAATCACACTTCTGTAAAAGCCTTGAATACCCATCCCCACAGGAGAATTTTCCATTCTCCTAATTAATTTTTCAGTAGAAAAAAAAATGCATTGAAAGCAAGGCCGTGCCCAAAGTGGTTCTAGGTCTCCGATAAAGCCATAACTAGCTCCTTCTAAGGCAGATGTGCTTATTCAAATCAAGTTTTTATTGGGTTTTTTAACCTAGGGGACTTTTGATGTTGGAAATCCTTCTGTATATTTGTTGCTTTTATTGAATAATGAATAAAGCTGTTACAGCCAATGGCTTAGCCAGGCAGGAAATCCAAACAGAGATATAGAGATTAAAGTAGGCAGAGTCAAAGATATGCCATGTAGTTGCTGAAGGAGAAAGACATACTGGAGCCTTAGGAACCTTATCGGTAGGCCACATCCTCATGGTGATACACAGATTGATAGAAATGGGTTAATTTAAGATGTAAGAGCTAACTAGGAATATGCTAGAGTCATTGGCCAAACAGTGTTGTAATTAATATATAATATGTGATTATTCGGGTCTGAGCCAGGAAATAAACAAGTAGTCTCTGCCTTACAGGTTTTGAAATCAGCATTTAATTCTCTACTTTTTCTATTTTCAAATACTAAGAATATATTGCCCTGTCCTCAGGAAACAGCATGGTGTTATTTGTTGATTTTGTTTTGCTTCGTTTTAAAGAACAGACTGAGTTTAGATTACTTTGGGATTCGATTTGGGTTTAAATTTGTTGTTTGTGGAGCTGTGCTTTGGCTGAAGAACACACCCACTGATCAAGCCAGTCTCTTTGCCCATTTCTTTGTTTAGACATTACTTTGGAAAAGGGTAAAACACAGGCCTTTGCTCAAACCAACATGCAGCATCAAAAGCCATGTTTGTTGATCCCTTGACCCTTGTGGCTATATTGGAGCATTAAAATCCAGGATGGCTCTGTAACAATCAGGAACTTACCCCTTCATGAAAACAGTTCCTTCCTGACATTTTGTAACAATACTGCCCAAATTTCCTGATGTGAGTTCATTCTTACAGTAAAGGTATTGAGTTCAGATAACCCAAATACAGATCTGACCCTGACATTACACAAACTGGCTTTGTATTCAATAGGAGCTCAGAAAGACAAGCAGAGCATTTCCTTTCTAGAATCTCTTGACATGTGAGAAAATAATTATGATCCCTGTGTTTTCACTAGAACATGTTCAGGTGCTAATTAATGCCTTGCAACAATCAACTCCTTCCCTATAATGAAAACACAGACTCACTCCAGTCCTTTCTGAAGTAGAATATACGGGACAAAGGTTTGTGACTGCCTGAGGCAGTCTTCCTAGCAAGAGACAACAGGACTAAGCAAGCGAAGATGAGTTCTAAAAGGACACTATATTCAGAAAATGACACACATCTTAGTAGAGACACATGTCTGAGTACATATGAATATGTGCATCTCCATGTTGGAGGATAGAAATGGGGAGATTAGGGCAGAAAAGCAAGTAGATTAAGAGCTATGAGTAATTAGATATACTTAACGTGCTATACACTGACTAGTGTGAATGTATGTGTGCACACACACAGAGGTAAAAATGGGGACAGGTTGTGTGTGTGTGTGTGTGTGTGTGTGTGTGTGTGTGTGTGTGTGTGTGTGCGTGCACGTGTGGCTATGTCACCCTAAAGTGCTATTCCTTAGGAGCCACCTTCATTGTTGTTTTAGACAAATTCTCTCATTGACCCAGAGTTTGCAATAAAAAGCCCAGGGATAGCTGGTCAGCAAGCCCCAGGGATCCACCTGCTCAGAATTGGCACTCGAAGTGAGCACTGCCAGCCGTGACCAGTTTTTTAAATACAAGTTTTGGGGATCAAACTCAAATCTTTACCCTTGAAAGGCAAGAACTTTACCAAATGAGCAATCTCTACAGTCCTGTAATGACTGTTTCTTAAACTTTATTCCCTCAGTGTTGTCAGTGTTTAAAAAAAAAAACTAAAGTAAAAGAGTCGCTGTGTGGTTAAAAATGATGAAAAATATATACAAAGTATTTAGTTAGCCATAGTACAATCTGTTTAATTTAAGAATAAAACTGACTTGGATTTTTCACTTAAATACATCTGTGAACAAAGGTTTAAGGAATATGTAACTTCTACAGTAATGGTGAATTTACTACAAAACTATACAATTTGGCATGCTTTAGGGATGATGAATGGCAGCTATGCTGTCTTGAAGTTAATGGTTTTCCTTCACTGAACTTTATTATTCCATCCTTTCACGCCTGGAATCTCTCAACTCCACACTTTACCATTGCATAGTCTGCACTGCTATCCTCCTGCAGTCCAGCTCCAAGGAGTCCAGGGTCATCTCTCTTCCTTCCCATCGCCTGGAGAGTCCCTCTATAAAGCAGTTCAGGTGAACCAAACACTCATCTAAAACTGAATAAAAAGAAAAAAAAGGAAAAAATAAATAAAAATAAATTTTAAAAACTGAATAAAATGCACAAATATATGCTGGCTGCTTTAAACCCTAGGTGAACACCTGATACCACAAGAAAGCAGAAATATCTAAATGAAATATTCAAGGGCTTTCTATGCTAAGAGAAGTCACTATCATAGCCTACTGGCCGATGAAAGTGTTGACTCTAAATCAAGACCTTCTAGTGATATTTTGAAGTTTTGGTCTTTCAATGGATCCATTACAAATTAAAATCGTGCCCCTTCTTGATTGCCTACTATGTGTTTGTGTGCACATACACCATCCACACATACCCCACACACGCATACACAACACACAAACACACACATACACACAGGCACATGTTCAAGAGGAATTTATCAGGGCTCACCAAATTCAGGAGGGCTGGGATATTTATATATTCCTCCCTCCATTCCACCTTTCTCGTCTGCTGATAATGTCTCAGTCTTCTTTCTCACATATACCCTGCTGTGTCTGTAAGCATTTTCTGTTAGTTCTACATTTAGGATATATCTAGATAACTGATGCTTCTTGCCACTTTTGTTTGTACCTTCCTTTTCAGAATAAGGAACAGAAAGATGGGTAGAAAGAGTAAAAGCTATAGGATGCATGGAAATTACACGTGGAAGGAAAATCAAGAAGGTACACTGTGTGTTAGCCAGCTTTACAGGGTTTGAGCAACACAGTAAGTATTTTAATTACTTCCATTTAGACTCAGTGCGCTGTAAACCTTTGAGTAACAACCTTGCTCGTTCATGTCTGGACTCTATGAGTTTTGACTTAGTAAAGCCACTGTAGAGTCTCCCTTGGTTATTTTTAATCGTTATGAGGGTCTTTAGAATTCTCCTTGCATAGAAAAATACAGTTATATATCTATTCCTAATTTCTCTCCTGAACGCCAGTCTTATATTTTAATTGTCTGTACCTCAGGCACTACCCTGACCGTCATATTTGCTACCTCCATTCCCTCTACACTTCCCCCAGCCCTAAAGACTCTGCCAATAGCCCTCATTCACATTACTGGACAGTAGCTACATTGTCTCCTTCACCACTGTCATTAACTTGACAATTGAAATCCCTTCCACCTTTGTACTATCACGTCAATAGCATATAAATGAGATCCTGGGCAGAAACAGATGCCACACTTCAACTAGGATAATGGTGAAGAAGGGAATAAATATATCAACACCATAAAGAGACAGGGAGAACTCATTACTATCCCTATATATCCATATCCAATGAGTCGGTATGCTGAGGAATGTTTAACGATGAAGGAAGCTGCTGGCAGAAAGCTACTGTGAATGAGAGTGATGATCGTAAGTTACAGCAAAACCACACAAACACTGACCTCACTCTGCCATGCCTACAATGTCTAGCCCAGGTGTCTCATTATCTAAATCTAACAGAGCGTAACAAAGCCCTTAGATGTCTGTCTAAATTGATTAGCTTTTAGATTTTGATGCCTTAGAGAACCAAGTTTATAGAGAAGAAATGGAGGATATCTCTGAGTAAATACTTCCTCTTTTTCTTCCTTGTTATTTCACTAATTTAAGACCCTATTGCATCTGACAATGTCTACTGTATTCTAAAGATTTCTTATCCACCAAACAATCTTTCTGCTTTGGAAGAAGGCATTCTGTCTATACACTATCTGTATTTTTATACATTGTAAAGTCTGTATGCTTTACACTGTATAAAAATCCTCCAAGCAGCCCAGAGTAAAAGCCATTAGCACAAAAATGAAGAAGTGTAACAGACTGGATGAAGAAGTAGCTTCAAGCTATTGACAATGTGGATACCTTATAGGTTTTTTCAAAGTCTAGGTCATTTGAACAATCATCTAGCAATGGTCCAAGATGATCCACACAAAAATCAAATTATCTCCTTTCTCTACCTCTATGATATTCCATTCACTCAGCTTTTCAAACTACCAAAAAGAAGAGAACACCACTTGGTATTTAAAACTAAAGGCTAAATTAAGTAGGGGAAAGCCATGCTGACCAAGCCCTTCCACATACTCGGCAAGCATTGCACCACTGAGCTACCCTCCCCAGGTCTGATGGCAACTCATATTAACTTAGTCACAGACGTGGGACTGAGTTAGTCTCAGACTTCGAAGTCCATCCACCATCAGTTGTCTCAATTCCAAGTGTGAAGCTCTCATTCAAGAGTTTCTCCTAGTTAACTTTTGACTGGACCTGATGGTCATCTATTTCCTATGTTTACAGAGCTGTCACCAATTAATCAGACAGGTTTGAAATTAAGTTTAGGTCTGTACTGTACCCAAAGGTAGAGTACTTATATGAAGCACACAGAGCCCTGGGTTCAATCTCCAGCATCACAAAATAAAAACACTTTCTTGTTTGGCCCAAGTATAAAACATTAAGTTTTCGTCAAGTTCATCTAAAGAAAAATACTACTTTGTAAGTGTTTGCACCATTTCTCAAGACATGTCACCATGGGTTACAACCTCACAGGCACATTTCATATCTAAAGCATCCTTTCCCAAATCTCTGATATGACTGTTCTTCCCTGACAAGAAAATGATCAGGATGATGGATTAACTTCAGAGGAAAGAAATGGCTCTAATGTAGCCTGCAGCACTATAGAGAAATGGAGCTTTCTACTTGTCCCTGGTATGGATCAGTACCTCTTCCAGAAGACACGCCCTTTCACAGCATCTCTTGGTCCCCAATATCAATACATCACATCTACTGCTATCCTAGCTATCTTAACTACTGCCCAAGCCTTAGATAGCTAAGTCTCTGACAGAAAGATTAATGAATGTTCTTCAGCAAGCATCTAAGAGACACAGTATCACAACAGATAAGTCTTCCAAAAGAAATAATGCCATCTATCAAAAAGTAATTTTAGACGAATGTTCATCATAGAACATCTGCTCTTGGAAGCCCTACTGGAATGCCAGTGTTAGGCTCCAGTGATCTGGAGAGACCATCATGCTCTTCTTCACTGCTTCTTCTTCTCCTGGCCATCTTCTCCCACACCCATTCTGTGTTTCACCAGGTCCTCTCCTTTTGGACCTGAGAGAGTCTCCAATATTGATAGAAATTCATTAAATGCTTATTTTTATGTAATACTTAGCTTTTAAACAAATCTTAGAACTTTTTGTTGCTCCTCTCTATCATATCCTTTCCATTATTAGTCAAGATAAATTCAGAACTGGGTGTGGTGGCACACAGCTGTAGTCTCAGCACTTGGGAGACTGAAATAAGAGGATTGTGAGTTCCAGGTCAGCCTGGGTTGCATAGTACACTGGTTGGCTTTTGTCAACTTGACAGCTTGGAAGAAGGAACCTCAAACTGAGAAACTTCATCTAACTCATGCTGCATGGTGCTATCAGAGTTGAGGTAATGAGGGCGACTCCCACCCAGCAGTCCCAAAGCAGGTAGTGAACTACCTCTGCCATATTTAAAGCCTGAGAGAGGTGGAGCCAGCATCCAGGGCCAATGTGACCAAGCTGCTTACAATTTCAAAAGCACTCCTGTTCAGAAAATTATTACGCAATAAAAACAGATTCAGTTTTAAAAAAAGACCTCTAAATGGGTCACAGTGTTGGATAAATGTGTATGGGCTTGGGAAGAAAAATAATAAAATTAAGTTTTTAAAAAGACAGAGTACAGACAGCGGTAGATTAAAGGAATACAGAAAAATAAGCCACATAAAGGCAGAAAATACACAGGAGTCTATATTATGTATATTATTGTGTTTTCTTTGAATTTTTGGACTGCAGAGAGACATTTGATTCTTGGGACTTCTAAGCTAAACCAATATAAATACTTTAAAGGTAACTTGACTTCAAAATTTGGGTCTAAGGATATGTTGCTTTAGAAAAGAGGTTCTGCTTTTGTTTCCCTAGAGGATGAGAACCTGTGGATTCCTTCTAGACTAATGTGGTTTGAAGGCCCAAAACCCAACAAAAGGTCTCTGTGGACCTCCAATAAGAAAATACTTCATCTAACAAAAAGCAGGAAGAGGTTTGGAAAGAACTATGCCATATTCACCAAATATTGTTTATAAATGTTTGTTTACATTTAAAGGAGAATATACTATAGAGATGAATACTTTGCATTGGTATAGATCTTGGTCTATTGATACAAATTTAAAGTCAATTTCATTATATGTATATTTATGCTCTTGATTAAAGTACTATGATTTTGCAGCTCATTTAAAAATGTAATGTATAGTTAAAACAGTTAAAAGATAATCATCTATAACAGTCAAACTTGTAATCATTTTAGTTAGGTTTTCTGGATGTACAGAGATATATTTCAGATGGACAGGTTAGGACATCTTCAAATCTTTCAAAGACCTACGGAATATGGCATTTAAAATGTTTTTAAGAACTTAAGACTTTTCATGACAATGAGACACATCTGGTGCTCCTGACAGCATCAATCTACATTGAGAAAATAATGGGCATCAAAAAGGTTCCTTATGGAGTTTGTTAGCCATTTGGCAAGAAACTGCTCTTGCCTGGACTGCTTGATGTTAGGCTGTATAAACTGGACATTCAGGACCCACAGAAAAATGACTGCTGAACTTGCCTCAAAGTGAGACCATCTTTCAGGGTTCCTGCTTCATGAAAGAATCTGCCAGACATTCTTCAGGACACAGAAGAAAGCAACTGATGGACTTTGCCATTACAAGGCAGAACAGATCTTCAAATTTCCTGATTCACTGAAAAGTCTGCTGTATACTATGAGCCTGTAGGCTGAAGATGGATGCCCCAATATTACAGAAGAATTTTGGGTCACTGTCCAGGCAGAAAGATGTCTCTGACAATTCTAGAGTTTTGGAAGTTGCTTACAATACACTTGCTGTTAACTTAGGCAATTTATATCTTTCTGGGGTGTTTGATGGAGTTAAGAATAGATAGTAATAATGACAGTTTTCCTTAGTTATGATAAAAGATAAAGTAGATATTAATATTGTAACTGTAACTCTTGCTTGATACCTGTTTTGTTATATGCAATTTTACTATATTAAAGTTAAAACTTTCCTTTCATTTGAACAGAAGAGGGGAAATAGTGTGGGAAGTCTTTCCATATTTGTGTTACTTTTATTGGTTAATAAATAAAGAAGCTGTTTTGGCCTGTAATAGGGCAGAATAGAGCTAGGCAGAAAAACTAAACTGAAGGCTGTGGGAAAGTAGGTGAAGTCAATGAGAAGCCATGTAGCTGCTGCAGGAGACAGAACCCCCCCCTGCAGGAGCCTACTAGAACTTTGCTGGTAGACCATGACCTCATGGTGATACACAGGTTAATGGAAAGGGGTTAGTTTAGGTATAAGAGCTACCTAAAAATACACTTAAGCTATTGGCCAAATAGTATAGCAAATAACATAGTTTCTGTGTGATTATTTCAGATTTGGGAAGCTGGAAAATGAACAAGCAGCCTCTGCCAACACCTGCTGAGTTTTCTAACACAGTCATTTGCAGAAGGCTCACCCTAACTATGACTCTAAGGAGTAACTCAAGTGAAATAGAAAGCAAATTTTTCTGACTGAGAAAAGTATATGATTTAGTCAAAGAAAGTGAATTAATAAAAAAAAAAACCCTATATAATATGCAAAAAGAAACCTAAGTGCAGCTAAATGCAATTGCCTGTCCTTCAACTTTTAACTCAACTGCCATTTCATAAGTTTTCTTGATCGCAATCAATGTGTTCCTTACTCTCAGATCAATGCAATAATTTCCTTCATTTGATACACCCTGTTGTTAGGCTTTGTGTATGTGATGGATTATTTGATTAAGGCCTGTCCCTTGCCCTGGCCTATAATCACCCAAGTATTCAGAACCCAATCCAGCTGTTTGCTAACTACCTAATCTTACGCCTAACACCTCCTAGTGTCTCTCAATACCTACTTCTGAATAAATGACTAGCTGAGAAATGGTTCCATTATACTTTTGTCATTCAAAGCTCTGCTCTTGGACATCTGGAGCTTTCCAGCCACTGCTATCCTCCGGTTACTCGGCCTCTAGAGGCAGACTTAAGCCACACCATATACCTTCCTTTTTCACCAGTTTGCAGGTGTCAGATGGGCCTGTCAAATTTCCATTATCATCAATTCAAGTGTCTGTGTGTATGTGTCTGTCTGTCTTTGTCTGTCTATGTGGGTCTGTAGGTCTGTGTCTGTGTGTATGTGTAATTGTGTGTGGACCATACATATTTTTGAATGTATGTAAGGTACATGAGTAAGAATTGTTCGGGAGAACCCTAGTTAATGAATTCTAAAAAAATGTTACCTGCCACCTCTTCACCAGGATTCCCTGAGCACTAAAATGAAAATATATTTTTAAAAATCTTATCAGTGAATGCATTGATCATGAATACATTTTCCAGTGATTCTCACCACATAACAAACCATCTGTATTAGATGTTACTCTGTCATCGCTGTAACCAAAATACCAGACAGATATAAGTTAAGAGATAAAGGGCTTATTTGGTCTCACAGTATCAAAGAGATTCCAATGCATTATGAAAGGGATGGCATTATAGAAGGAATGGCACAGTAGAGGGCATGGTATATGTGGCAGTGGGAGAGTAACGTGTGGACTGTTTACATTGTAGTAGGCCAGGAAGCAGCAAGAGTAAGGCAAGGATGTCTATACCCTTCTAAGGCCCACATCTAGTGGACTACTTCTACCAGCAGCACCCAACTTACTAAAGACTCTACAGCTTTCTAACACAGTGCCTCCAGCTAACAGCAAGCATTTAAAAGGTGAGTTTGCAGAGAGTATTACATTTTTAAACCATAATATTACCTAAACTTAGAGGCATAAAACAACAATATAACTCTACTCATAGAACCTGGAAGTCAACAATTCAAGCAAAGCAAAAATGAACTTGATAGTTTCTAGTCACAAATGTTTATATCTCTATCAGAGGAAGATGTCAGGTTCCTGCCTTATCATTTCTCTGCCTTATTCTCTTGAGACAGAGGATTCCACTGAACATGGGGCTAGGGTAGTGGTTGATAAAACCAAAAAAATCTTCCTGTCTCAGTACCTGTCAGCACTGGGATTGTCATGCCTCAAAGTTTTTTAATGTGGCTGTTTGGGACTTAACTCAGGTCCCTATGATTTTGTAGTAAGTACTATTTTTACCATTTAGTACATATATGCATATATTTATGAAAACTCTCAGAAATGAGATTGCTGGGTCAAAGGTTAAATATACTTTTACTTTGAAAGTTATATTAGTCAGCTTTGCATTGCTGTAACAAATACCTGGGAACAATGGGACCTTCTTGTGAGAAGACAGTCCAGTGAAATTATTTGTTTTCCTGAGCTGGAGATCCAAGGAGTGGCCTTCCCAAGGTTACACCAGCTCTCTACCACTAACCTTAATTTCTTTTTTGGTATCTTTTTAAATTTTTTATTGATTTTATTGAGCCCTACATTTTCCTCTGCTTCCCTCCCTGCCTCTCCCCTTCCCTTCAACCCTCTACCATTGGTCCCTATGCTCCCAATTTACTCAGGAGATCTATTTTTCTATTTCCCATGTAGATTAGATCTCTGTATGTCTTTCTTAGGGTCCTCATTGTTGTCTAGGTTCTCTAGGATTCTGAATTGTAAGCTAGTTTTCTTTGCTTTATGTTTAAAAACCATTTATGAGTGAGTACATAATGATAATTGTCTTTATGGGTCTGGGTTTCTAGCTCCATCCATTTGCCTGCAAATTTCAAATGTCATTATTTTTTTCTGCTGTGTAGTACTCTATTGTGTAAATGTACCACATTTTCCTTAGCTATTCTTTAGTCTGTGTCTTTTTATTGAGGAATTGAGGCATTAATATTGAGAGATATCAATGACCAATGGTTGCTGATTCCTATTATTTTGTTGGTGGTGATGGTGGTGGTGGTACGTATGAGTGTCGGGGGATGTATTTCCCTTCTTTTGATTTTACTAGTGTTACATTATTTATTTCCTGTGTTTTTGTAAGTGTTGTTAACCTCCTTAGGTTGGAGTTTTCCTTTTAGTACATTCTATAGGACTGAATTTGTACATAAATATTGTTTAAATTTGGCTTTATCACAAAATGTCTTATTTTCTTCATTTATAATGATCGAAAGTTTTGCTGGATGTAGCAATCTGAGCTGTAGTCTCTTAGAGTTCACAGCACATCTGCCCAGGCCCTTCTGGCTTTTAGAGTCTCCATTGAGAAATTAGATACAATTCTAATAAGTCTGCTTTTATATGTTACTTGCCCTTTTGCCTTGCAGTTTTCAATATTTTCTTTTTTCTTTATGTTTAGTGTTTTTATTATTATGTGCCATGGGAACTTTCTTTTCTAGGTCAACCTATTTACCTTAATAGACATTTCGTTCTTTAGGTTAGAAAATTCTTTTATGATTTTGTTGAAAATATTTTCTCAACCTTTGAGCTGGGATTCCTCTCCTTCCTGTAATTCTATTATTCTTAAGCTTGATCTTTTTCATAGTGTCCAAGATTTCATGGATGTTTTATGTCAGAAATTTTTTAGATTTAACATTTTCTTTGACCAGGGTTTTATTTTCTTTAATGGTATCTTCATTGCCTGAGATTCTTCCTTCTATCTCTTGCATTCTGTTGGTAAAGTTTGTCTCTGTAGTTCCTGTTTGAATTCCTAAGTCTTTCATTTCCAGAACTGTCTAAGTTTGGATTTTCTTTATTTTCAGGATTTGAACAGCTTTATTCATTTTCTTTAACTGTTTGCGTTTTCCTGGATTTCATTTCCTCTTTAAGGACCTCTATCATCTTCTGATAGATGGTTTTTAAAGTATTTTTCTTGAGCTTCAGCTATGTTGGAATATTCAGGGCCTGCTGTGATAGGAAAGCTGAGCTCTAGAGGAGACATATTGCTCTGACTGTTATTAGCTATGTTTTTCTCTTGTGCCTAGGCATTTTTATTTAGGATGATTATACGTGCTGATTTCTAGATTTGTCTTTCTTGGTTGGGTGTTCTGTTCCTTGGTTTCACTTTCCTCTCCGGATTTTCAGAGTTGTTTGTGTGTTGAATGTTTTCTTGGCCTGCTCAGCTGATGTGTTCACAGGGAATGCCTGCTGATATTGGAGGCTGAGATACTGGAATGAATTGGGGGAAGGAAGATGAGGGGAAAACGTCTTTGTGATCTGTTGGTGATGGGGTCACAAAAGGAAGGGAGCTCACAACAGATTTCCTGCTACAGTGCTGGCCATGAGACTAGGAGTTGGGATCTCAGGAGAGGAGAGGTGGGTGTTGCCCTGGCAGGAGCAGTGCTTGGGCTGGCAGGGGTGCCTGCTGGGGGTGGGAAATGGAACAAAGCAATGAGTAAAAGGAGGAAAGTTAGAAGGGGAAGATCTGTGGGCCCCTTGAATATGGGAGTAGGGGGCAGGGACAGCTGCCATGGGTGTTGCGCTGCAGAGCTGGGGATAAGACTAGGGGGTTGGATATAGAGGAAGAGCAAATATTATGAAATACTTAAATAATTAATAAAAGTATTTTTAAAACAAAGTTAAAGCAAACTATAATTATGATAAAAGCAATTGAACATTTCCCTACATTCATTTCCAGTTCTTTAATATTTTGTTGTCGTATTTCTTTAAGAATATAACCGCAAATCCAGTCAAATAGTATATTAGTCCAAATATTCAAATATTCCACCAGTGTTGATTGGCTATTGATATAAAACTATTAGAATGTTTAGTAAACAATTTAAAATCTCCCCCAAAGAAAGATAAAACAATACTTTTTATTAACAGATTTCCAGGATGAGATTGTCCTCTCTGTAGAAACATGTTTCTCCACTTTAAAAAGAGTAAGGACTGGAAAGTGATGGACATGCTGCTCTTTTGTCTTTTTCCGGTCTCCCGTAGGGCCTGAGTTTTCTTCCTACAGTGTAGCGAATAACAGGCTACTCATTGGAATATTAGAAAATTACTCAAAAACCTTTTGGCAAATTGTCTACTTCCAAAAGGAAGATGTATGAGATTCAGAAAATCTGAAAAAAGTTTCAGTCTGTGGCTCTGATACACATGGTGGATTTCATGTGAGTAGTGCTGTCTGTGGCCCTGATACACACACAATGGGTTTCACGTGAGTTGTGCAGTCTGTGGCTCTAATATACATGGTGGATTTCATGTGAGTAGTGCAGTCTGTGGCCCTGATAAACACGTGGATTTCATGTGAGTAGTGCTGTCTGTGGCCCTGATACACACCGTCGATTTCATGTGAGTAATGCAGTCTGTGACCCTGATACACACACGCTGGGTTTCATGCGAATAGTGTAGTCTGTGGACCTGACACACGCTGGGTTTCATGTGAGTAGTGCTCACAGAACAATCAACCATTGGCACCTCTAATTCCAAATGTCACATTTCATACACCAACAATTCAAATCACAAAGTATTTCTGTGAAATACTAACTCTTATCATTTTAGAGGCAACCTGATAGGCATATGTATTACTCCTCTTTTAAAGGCATGTTTTTAATTTCACGATGTATCTTCCACCAGTCCTTTAAAAAATTCTATTATCTATCTCTAACTCAACAATGATATGTTATAGGAAATAGACTTCTCAAAGCTATCTAGAACATGACGCTGGTATCTATCTCTCTTGGCATGGAGTCTAGATTTTCCCATATACTCTCTCTATTTCTTTATAGAAGTGCTTTTATGATCCCAGAGGAATTGGAATTTAGCAGTTGAAGCGTAATCTCTGCAGTTTCTCTAGTTGGATCCAGTCCACACTAGTTAATAACAACACACCATGGTATGCTGCACATCAACCATTCTTCGCATCAGTGCAGTGGGGGTATTTACAAGAGCACAAACCAAAGAGTTTGCACAAAGAGTAAATGGGTGATATTTTAGTAAAAGACATAAAAGGTTCCATAGCATAAGTGTAATTCTTTCTCACTGACACAAAGAGGAATCACTTTACCCAAGTACATTTATTTCCCCAAGACTATGAAAGCAGCCTCCCCAGCTACAATCTCCATCATCTAAAACACTACTCATGGGACTGAAGAGAAGGTTCAGCAGCTAAGCATACTGGCTGTTCTAGTTGAGCACCCAGGTTCTGTTCTCAGCACCCACAGGGTGGCTCATAACTATCTGTAGCTCCAGTTCCATGGAAGCTGACACCCTCCTCCAGCCTTCATGGGTACTGTATACACACACAGGCAAATAAACACACATAAAATAAAATAACAAACCACTCATCATTTCTAAAAAATTAATGAGTAAATTCATCCATTCACAAGTTTTCTGATCAAATAACACTTTCCAATTTTCTCCTGTTTGTGGGGAGACAATTTTATCTCTGTCACCTCCCACACATTACCTATAACATACCTTGGTCTGTTTTGTATTGCTGTCACAAAGTATATAATACTGGGTAATCTATGAAGAAAGGTGGCTTCTTCTGTCTCATACTTTGGAAGGCTGCAAAGTTCAAGACTGGAAGCTCTAGCTGGCAAGATCCCCATGCTGTGTTAAACTACAGCAGAGAGGAAAGCAGAAGGGCAAGGAGATGCCTGTATAAGGAGCGGGATGGAGCTGACCCACTTTTAACAACCCACTCCAGAAGAACAAATCCACTTTCATTAGAACTAACCCAGTCTCAGGAGAAAGAAATTGATGTGTATTAAAGGCCCCACCTCCCAACACCATCATATTGGCAACAAAATTTCAACACTACTTTGTGCGGGCAATCACATCCAAGCCACAGTGTGGGAATTTCCAGCACCCTGTGTGCACCAAAGGGTGCTTCTTTCTTTTCTGAGCATCATATTCATGCTGCCCCAACACTCTGGTAATTTTTCCTTTTTTCCAGAATATCCTCCCACCAACCTCTCTTATTACACAGCACCTATTCATTCTTCGATGAACCCCAGCAGACAGGCATCATTATACTTACCACTGAAGTCCCTACCCACGCACAAAAACAACCTGTATTACTAGAAACTCACACTGCTTTGACCTGTACAATTCCACTGGTTGGGGGAAGCAGAGAAGAGAAAAGAAAGGAGAAAGTGAATGGGGGGTTCCACCTTTTAAGAGATTACCTGGGTCTTTTATAAGATATTGCCTTGAATTTCAGGGTTTGTGGCTCATATAAGCAAACTCCATCGTGCCTAGTTTTTGGATTGTCTTCAAATATCTTACTTGGAGAATCAGGACTGTGTTTTTCATTCTTTATGAGAGCTACATTGTGCACATGACGACCCCTTTATAGATGGGTGTGAATATGGATGATCTGGGCAGACAGGCATCATCATATCACCATCTTTCATTGAAGTCTTCTCCTGTACCTAAGAACACAGTAGCGATTCTCTGCTGGGAAACCTCATGAAACAGAGCCCAAAGATCTGCGTGTGGACAATCTCCGAGTTATGTTTGGGTAGAGAAGAAACTATGAATCAAGAACAGCTGCAGTGAACTCAGGCAAATGTCTTGAAGCCCTGCTGGGAAATATCAGATGAAGCTAATCCTGTCACACTGACCGCATCAACAGTAGCATACAGTAACTATTTTAGTTAAGTCCTGTGAGCTGTCTGAGTTTCTCTTACCAATTCTAGTACTGTGCTTGAACGGATTAGTCTGTTTGCTACTGTAAAGGTGACTCCTTGGGATTCTGTCAGAGCCCCACACTCTGGCTCACAAAACAGCAGGGCAAAGTTCTGCTTCAATACTTCAGGTAATAGCCCAGAGGACTGCAGGTGTTCTTAATCTGTAGCCCCAGGGACATAGATGTCAGGCTTCACTCGGCCAGCAAGCCCCTCCTTCTCCACGGCCTTCCCACCTCAGCAGTTTCCTAGGAAAGCGCTAGCTTGCAGCAGAGTTTATCCTGCAGCAGGAAATTAAACGGCAGGTATAGCCAAGGTTATTGTACATTTAAAAGGTCTTATTATAGAGGAAGAACATAGTTTGTATATAATAATATATAAGTGCTCATATTTGTTATTCCCTATTCCGTATTCAAGACTGAACCAAGAGGCTTGGTCATGCAAGGTAAGCACTATATCGCTGAATTATACTCCAAACCCTTGTTTTAAATCTTTAACTAATATATAACCATCATGTGTATTTATGGAGAATAATCACCTAAATTGCTCTTTTAATTCTTTGAGTCAGGAAGATTCAAAAATCCTCTCTGCTAGTTACTTGGAAATATTCAATTCTTTATGGTTAACTAGTGTCCTACTGTGCTGTGGAATGTCATAAGGTCCTCTTCCTGTACAATTGCAGCCCTCCACTGACCACCCATCCTCTCTCCATCCCTCCAGTTTTTCCCTTCCCAGCCACTGATAACCATTATTCTATTTTCTCGATCATGGAATCAACTTGTTCGTGCTTCCATGAATGTGAGAACATGCAACATTTTAGACATAGGATTGGTTTAGTTATTATTGTAAAATAAATGTTACTTAGCCAGGTTAGGAATATGACTCAATGAACAGAGTGCTTGCTGGCAAGCATACGGATCTAAAATTGGATCTCCAGCATCCACATAAAAAGACAAGCACTCTTGTGTACATTTATTCATCTTAGTACCATAGAAGCAGAAACAAGCAGAGACAAACTAGTCAAATCAGTGGTATCTGGGTTCAATGTGAGATCCTGCCTCAAAACTCAAATAGAGGGCAATTAAAGAAGACATCTGATGTAACCTTTAGCTTCTGCATGAACACACACATACACACACATGCACATATACATGCACACACAAGAACACATACACACACTTATTTTTAAAATGTTACTGAACTATAATTTCTGTCTTAGTTTGCTTTTCATAACCTAAAGTAACTAGCAGGATGAACATGTTTATCTCACCTTACAGATTATTATCTATGATAAAGGGAAGTCAAGGAAAGAACTGAAGCAGAGGTCATGGAGGAATGCTGATCCCTGACTTGATCCCCATGGGTTGCTCAGCCTAGAGGTGGTAGTGTCCCCAGTAACCAGAGTCCTCCCATATCAATCTAGGCCCTCACACATCAATCATTAATCAAAACAATGTCCTACAGACTTGCCTCCAGGATAATCTGATGGGGGAATTTTATAAGTAGAGGTTCCCTCTTCCTAAATGACCTTAGTTAATGTCAGGTTGACAAAAAACAAAAACAAAATAAAAAAACTGCTAAGTACAGTTGACCCTTTGTCAACGCACAAATATATCACTATTAACCTATAACCTTTTCTTTCTTGTGATGTGGGAGGTGATGTATGCTGTGAATATGTTGTATTGCCATTGGTTAATAAAGAAGCTGCTTTCAGCCAATGGCTTAACAGAGTAAAGCAGGCTGCAAGGGATAGAGAGAGAGAGAAGGTGGAGTCAGAGAGATACCATGTGGCTGACAAAGGAGACAGATGTGCCCTGGAACTTTACTGGTAAACCACGAGCATTGTGGTAAAATATAAAATAATAGAAATGGATTAATTTAAGATATAATAGCTAGCTAGGAATACGCTAGAGTCATTGGCCTAACAGTATTGCAATTACTATAGTTTCGGCATGATTCTTTTGGGTCTGGATGGCTGAGAAATAATAAAGCAGCCTCTGACTACAGATTGGTGCGCCAACATGTGGCAGCTAAATCCACATAAAACTTGAGAGAGCTTATAAAAAATTCTAGACAGAAAAAAAAAACCTACAAAGTTTAGTTTAGCTGCTTTTTTGTTGTTGTTGTTGAGCTCTGTTTGCTGGCAGTGAGCAGGGGCACCACAGCTCATTTAAGAAAGGTCTTTCTGATTCAGCATTAGCAGAAAAAAAAACCACGTGGCTTCTTTAAGAAACAGCATCTTCCTGGTTCATGATAGTCCATGCACAGCTCTGGCTCCTTCAGGAGGCTGAGCACTTAAAGGGGGTCTCTGAGCAGTGTGTTACAATTGCTTAATGGTGACACAGAGCCACTGCAACCCTGGATCTGGGGTGGAGAGAATGACCCTCAGAGGCAGAGAATATGCCTCCGCCATGTTGGACTGGGCAGAGCAAGCAGGCAGAACCATGGAGTTGGTCCTAGTCATGCCCGATTAGCATTTAAAACAAATCGCTCCCCTCAAGATAAACATAAATGGGATTCTCTTTAAAGATTAAAATGATACAGGCAATGCTCTCCAGGTGATGTGGGAAAGCAAATAAAGCCATGACAATTTCAGCAGTGTTTATAAACTGTCTTCCACAGTGTGGAGCTCTGGGTATGTTCAAGGACACCATGTAAGGTTTTAAAAATAAAGTTCAACAAGGGCCTATGTGATGGCTCAGAGAGGAAGGGTGCTTTCTATCAAGCCTGACTTGAGTTTTATGTCCAGGACACACAGGGTGAAAGAAGAGAACCTACTCATGTCCTGGAACATACATGTATGTCATGGCACATGCATGCCCATATGGTGTGGGAAGTCCTTCTGTATGTATGTTGCTTTTATTAGTTAATGAATAAAGAAGCTGCTTTCAGCAAATAGTTTAACAGAATATAGCCAGGCTGGAAAAAATAGAGTGAGTAGATGGAGTCAGAGAGAAGACATGGAGCCACCAGAGGAGAAAGACGCAAGCCGCCAGTTGCAATCTTGCCAGTAGGCCACGAGCCTCATGGTAAAATATAAAATAGTGGAAATGGGTTAACCAAAGATATAAGAGCTAGCTAGCAATATACTTAAATGATTGGCCAAGCAGTGATTTAATTAATATAGTTTCTGTGTGATTATTTCGGGAGTCTGGGCAGCAAAGAAATGAACAAGCAGCCTCCCCCAACACCCATACACATATTCTCTCTCTCTCTCTCTGTCTTTCTCTCTGTCTTTCTCTCTCTGTCTGTCTCTCTTTCTCACACACATACACATACACAGTAGTTAAAAGTATTACTGCTCTGAATCCAAGTTCAGTCCCCAGCAACCACGTAGCTACTCATACAAAAATCCAAAATCCAATGAGGCAATAGTAAACTAGCTCAGATGCTGGAACTCACACACAGAAAGCTACATAACATTGCTGAAAGGAATGACTTATATCATTCCTGGAAAAATCCCTGCTCATGGGTTGTATAAGTCAATTTTTTTAAGATGTCACTAGTAGCCAAAGTTACCCAAATATTTAGTACCATCATTATCAAAACTTCAGTGATGTTTTAAGCATAAATAGAAAAAAATCTATCCAAAAGTTCACATAAAATCCCAAAAATCTCAGGGCTGGAGAGATGGCTCAAAGGGTTAAGAGCACTGACTGCTCTTCCAGAGGTCCTGAGTTCAATTCCCAGCAACTACATGGTGGCTCACAGCCATCTATAATGAGATCTGGTGCCCTCTTCTGGCATGCAAGCATACATGGAAGGAACGTTGTATATTAAATAGATAGATAGATAGATAGATAGATAGATAGATAGATAGATAGATAAAATTACCTTTAAAAAACAATCCCAAAAATCTCAAGTAACTAAAAAGATAAATTTTAAAGGGGGATGACAAAGTTAGAGATTTTATATTTCCTGATTTTGAAGGTTACTGAAATGCTACAGAAATCCGAAAAGTCTGTTATCAACATAAAAACATATACATACAAATGCAATAAAATGAAAAGCCCAGAATAACCTTTACATATAGAGTGTACTGGCTAGCTTCATGTCAACTTGACACAGGGTAGAGTCTTTTATGAAAGGGGATTCTCGTTTGAGAAAATACCTCCACACAATTTTCCTGTAAGCAAGTGTATAGTGCATTTTCTTAATTAGTGATTGATATGCAAAGACTTGGCCAATTATAGCTAATGTCATTGGATGGGTGGTCCTAGGATGTATAAGAAAACAAGCTGATCAAGCCACAGGAAACAATTCATGAGAAGCATTCTTTCATGATCTCTGCATCAACTCCTGCCTCCAGATTCCTGCCTTGAGTTCCTTCCCTGTCTTTCCTGAATTACAAGCTGCAAAATTAATAAATTCTTTTCTCAATAAGGTGTTAATGATATTACCACAGCAATAGAAAATCTTAAGGCGTGATTTTGACAAGGGAGCTATGGTAGTTTGAATGTAATTGGCCCCCATAAGATCATAGGGAGTGACACTACTGGTATGTGTGGCTTTGTTGGAAGAAACGTGTCACTGTGAGGGCAGACTCTGAGGTCTCCTATGCTCAAGATACCGCCCAGTGTATCAGTTCACTTCCTGTTGCCTCTAGATCAGGAAGTAGGACTCTCAGCCACTTCTCCAGCACCAAGTCTGTGTGTGCATCACCATGTCCCACCATGATGAGGATGGACTGGATCTCTGAACTGTAAGCCAACCAATTAAATGTTTTCCTTTATAAGATTTGCCATGTTCATGGTATCTCTTCACAGCAATTGAAACCCTAACTAATACAGGAGACAAGCCCTGCTAAAGAGAAAAGGGCTCTTCTTTCAACAAACAGTGCTGGAAAAGCTAGAGATTCACATGCCAAAGAATGAAACCAGACCCTCCTCTTACACCTATGCAAAAGTTTGTTTAAGGTAGATCAAAGACCTAAATATGAAATGCAAAATTATAAAGTTCTTAGAAAAAAAACACAAAGTTTCCTAACAGAGATTTGACAATGATTTCCTGAATGGGACAGCAGAGTCACAGGCAAGAAGAAAAATGTAGGTAAATTAGATTATGTAAAAATCTAAAACTTGGACACATCAAAATACAGAATAAACAAAAAGAAAAGAAAACCCACAGAATGGGCCAAATATTTATAAATCATATACCTGTAAAAGGGCAAATGCCTAGAATATACAAGGGACTGCTATAGCTTGAACAAAAAAACGAAATAATCTAAAAATAGCAAAGGACTTATTTCATGAAAAGAATGTATGCAAATGATGATAAAACACATAAGAGAATATTTATCTAATTTAATGTTGTACAGTATTAAATTATTAAATAAATACAAATTAAAACCACAAGATTCCACCTACTATCTATTGAGATACAATTGAAATTCTCAAAAAATACATTTACAAACATATTTATGGCAGTATTATTCATGATACTTGGGAGACAGAAGCAACCCTGGTATCCAATATTTTCAACTAAACAAAATACTGCCTCCACATACAGTGAAATATTACTGAAACATAAAAAGGTAAGACATCCTTATATATGTTCTACAATGGATTAACCTTGAGTTTATTATTCTAAGTGAAATAAGTCAGTTACATAAAAATAAATAATGGATGGCTCTATTTATATCAAAAACTTAGAACAACCAAATTCATAAAGATTGAGAATAGGATAGTGACTTCCAGGGGTGAAACAGAGGAGACTGCAGAATTGGAATCTAAAGAGTAGAGAGTTCCAGTTTTGCAAGATGGAAACATTCCTAAAGACACATGTTGTTGATGATGGTTCCATAACAATGTATATGCACTTAATGTGACTGAGCTATGCAGTTAAAATGATTAAGATGCAAAATTTGATGTTACATGAATTTTGCCACAGTTAAGTATAACACACAAGTAAGATGCTTAAGAGTAAGTAGAAAAAGACAAGATCTCCTGAGTAAATTGGGAGCATGGGGACCTTGGGGGAGGGTTGAAGGGGCAGGGGAGAGGCAAGGAGGGAAACAGAGAAAAATGTAGAACTCAATAAAAATCAATAAAAAATGAAAGCAAGTTGAGAAAGCCAAAAAAAGGAGTCTATTTTCAAGTCAGTGAAACATAAAATTAAACAAAGACAAACTGGCATCTTTACCGTAGAACTTCATGTTTTGTGACTGAGCAAGAGGGAAGTATCATAAGGCTTTATGGCCTGGTAAAGGAGAGATTACATGCACTGCTATTCAACCTTTCTTTGACCACAAGTTATTTAATTGGCAGGGTTCCACCTGTGTTATTGTTTCACAGAACACTTTGAAAAACACTGCCTTAGGGAAATGCTGAGCGAACAAAACATAATCAGAAAGATGACTTTAATATCCAAAAATGAATTTATTAGTGGTAGACCTTGTGGAATATGAACGAGTAGGGAGAGTCATAAAATTGATGCATGACAGAGCTGTGCAATCCCTTAAAACACCTCTGAAGTGCAGAAGAGTAAGTTTTGGAAGACTAACTCATAAGTTTGATCCCTTTGTAGCCCAATTAATTTTATATCAATCAGTTCCATTTATCATTTTCTTTTCTTTGTGGTGTATCTTAGTTAATATTTCTAGTGCTGTGGTAAAAACACCATGACCAAAAGCAATTAGAGTTCCCACCCAGGGCTTACTCCATCACTGAGGGAAGTCAGGGCGGGAACCTGGATGCAGGAACTGAAGCAGAAGCCATGAAGAAGTGCTGCTTAGTGATGCTCTGCCCTTGGTTTGCTCAATCTGCTTTCTTACACACCTTAGGACCACCTTCCCAGGGGTAGCACCTCCCTTAAAGGACTGGAAGATTCCACATCAACCATTAATCAAGAAAACTCTGACAGACTTACTTACAGGCCAATCTTATGCAGGCATTTTCTCAGTTAAGGTTTCTGCTTCTCAAATATTTCTAGCTTGTGTTGATTGACCAAAAAAAATTACCCAGCATAGTGCGTAAGAGTGTGAGAGATTGTGTGTGCAAGGGTGTTCATGTGTGTAAGAGCAGATGCACGCATTTCAAGGTATGCATGTGGAGGACAGGTTGTCTTTGAATGTCAGTCCCGCACTCCACCTTCTTTGAGGCCTAGTCTGGTGCTATCCACGACAGCAAGTGCAGTGTAGCTTCTCAATGAGCTTCCAGGGACTCCCCTGCCTCTGCCTCCCTTCTCTCTATAGAGCACCAGGATTATGAACACACCATCACATCTGACTGTGAATTTGAACTCAGCAAGTACTTTTGTCCACTGAACCATTTTCCCAACCTAGAAAATAATTTTTATTTTTATTTTTCTGGCAGTATGGGGACTGAACCCCAGCTTCATGCATACTAGGCAGTTGCTCTACCACTGAGCTACAACGGAAGCTTAACATCATTTTCTGTTTGCCTTTCACATATATACCTATAGACATTAGGCGCACCACCTGTATTTTTTAACTTAATTGAACTCTTCCAATAAATCCATGACAATCATTTTATGGTCACCATTTTCCAGATGAAGAAAACAAGGCTGAAAGAAACTAGCGTGACCCTTGAGGTCATGCACAGTGAAGTAAGCTTGTCACAGACAAATGCTGCACAACCCAAATTACCTCACATGACCATGGTAATCAAATTCACAGATATGAAAATTTATTTCAATTAATCAGACTTTATTGAGCTCCTAAACTAAGCAAGCTGAAAAGATAATCTTACTGTTTCTTACCTATATCTTACCATTGAACATCAGATAAACAAGCAAAAAAATTTAACTTAAGTACATACAAAAAGTCACTTAGGACCAGAAGCACACTTCAACAGATTGGAGCGGTATGCAGGATCTGCTTTCAGGATCCCTTGGAGTCCTTGAGATATGTCTTAATTTTTCTATGGAACATTCAGAACTCACATATCTGAAAGTAAACTCTTGGTTAGACACACTTGCCAAGCAGTTTCTTCTACGTTCTTTTGTGTCTCCACAGAAAGCAATCTTCTCTGATCAACTGCTTCAGCCAGGTCCATCAGGTTCCTCAGTTTCTCACTGACCGTCACATTCCACACTCAATGCTGCAGAAGACCTGTCAGTTCATCCTTTCAAATCTCTCCTGAATCTGACCACATCAACCCTATCGGAGCCTTATTCCCTTTGCTTTTGTATAGACGCTGCTAGGTCCTTTCTTGTTTTCCTATCTATTCCCTCTACTTTCCACACTAGAGTGTCATCCATCTGAAACAAAAGATGCATGTATCTCCTTTGACTAATACCCTGTGGAGGATTCTTATCTCACCCTACGTAAAGCTCAGACATGTCTAGAGTGGTCCAAGGCGTAAGCAGTTACCAGCTTCATGTGAAGCCTGTCTCACCCTAGCCCATTCCCAGTCCCACTACACCACCCCTGTGGCACATTCCGTGAGTTCCTCTGCTGTATCCGAACTCTTCCCACTTAACACTTTGGCTCTCTGTCTTATATCTGGGGGTTCTTCTCCCTAACTGTAGGCTTCTACCCACCTGCCATTTTAAAGTGTTGATGCAAAGATCGAAGACTTATAAAACCTACCTCTGAACATCCTGGTGTGGTGCTTTGAATGTAGTTCACAGATAATTCATCGTACATTAAAAGTTGAAGTTTTGCATATGCGTTTGGTGACTTGTTTAGCAAGTATTTCACTCTACCAAAATTGTAAGCTGAAGAGGGTAAAGATAGCACCGTCACCTCTTAAGTGTCTTTAAAAATCACAAAAATCTTTCCAAATGGGTACATCTACTACATGTAACTATATTAGTAGATATAATTTAAAATTTTCTTCATTTTTCCAATTAAGTTCATAAAGTTGATTATTATCATTTGAGCCAAAAATGGCCACATCTGGCTCATGTGAGAAGAGTCAGCTTTATTCCAAGTTTGGTGGAAAAAGGGTATTTAATTGCTCCTTGCAGACCATCTTACAGTCCAGATAATCCCTTATTCCAGTGATGTTTTACTCATTGCTCTGTGAAAGAATCTGCTGAAAAGAGATCAGTGTGCAAAATACTGCCAGTCACTGGTATTTCCCCCTGATGTAAAGACAAAAGACTAGCAGGTGTGGATTTATGGATTTGAGCCACTGTTACCACACCCTCAGGAGTTGAAGCAAATTTCTTGTATCAATGTATTATAAATCTGTAGCATCTTCAACACAAAGACAACTTGTAGCTATTCTGATTCACAGAGTCTTTCCAAATCATAGAAGCAAACCAAATGTTATGCAATTTTTATGCTGGTAGATTTCAGGATGCAAATGTAGTGTTCCCTGTGCCCACAGGAATGCTCATTTTCACACAGGAGCCCTTCTCTGTATCACCAAGTCTGTGTCTGAGTTGGACTCTAGTCTTGAGCCCTGTCTTCATATCCTCTCAGCTCATGGTGCATTTCTTAAGTTTTGGCTAGAAGAATGTGACTCAGATCCAAGAAGAATGATAAATAATAACACTTCATGGAAAATGTGAAGTAAGAAGTCTTTTCAATCACTGCCCAACCATGCTGCACACAAACACTGTAACATGCCGGCTCAGAAAGTACGGACTGATCAACAGACTGACAGAATGCATCATGACAGAAGTAAGGAAGTTAGGACTCGGGTGTCACTCAGTGGCAGAGACAGAGAGATATTACAGTTTTCCACTGGCTGTCATACTAAGTGATCATTAAAAGTCACATTCTTAGGCTGGGGAGATGGCTCAATGAGTAAAGTACTCGCTGTACAAGCATAAGGACATGAGTTCAAATCTCCAGAACCCATGGTTGAGCATATCTCTAATCTCAGCATTCCTATGGTGAGGTGGGCAGCAGATAAATAAAAGCATCCTCAGAAGTACCCACGTCAGCTAGCCCGGCATACTTCATGGTGAACAACAAAAATAAACCCTGTCTCCAGCAAGGTGGAAGCCAAGGACTGATGCCCAAGCTTGTTGCCATTGGCCTCGCCAGAGGAGCAGTGAGTGGCAACTGAAGTTCCAGGTGTCAGCCCACCAGGAGGAAGCTTTCTGATGAGCCAGTCTTGTTTGGGCAAGGCCATGAGACTGCGGACCCCGGAATGTCTTTTGCTTCTGCTGTGCCCTTACATGTTTGCTGTGGCTCTCTTTCTCTGGTTCTAGCATGGTGTGAGTAGATGTGGGGGAGGAGCTCTGTTGCCTATAACATAGTGTGTTTATCTCTTAGAAACATCCTGCTCTACTGAGCATTTTCACCTGTGGATTGTCAGGAAGATGACCCCTCCCTAAGCTGTACTGTCTAATTTGATAATAATAATGAAAGCCTATACAGAGTTTTTGATGAACAAAAATAAATACAAGAATATGTTTCACAGCTAAGGTCTATGAGTTCCACCATAGGACCTGTTCAGGTTAATGATTCAAAGGAAAGCACCTAAGTGCAGGAGCCAGACTGGCTATAATTCTCTTAATGCTAAAAAGAGACAGTCATGTACCACTAGCCAAAGATTCAAAATAACTTCAGGTTAGACCAGATGCCTTGCTAATAGTTTTAGGACAAATAACCCCAGAAAACAAGCTAAAATTCACAAGGACACATAGCTGAGCTGTCTGACTCATTAGGCTAGGGTCAAAAATACAATACAGCCCTACTGCTGCTAATTCTCCTTGCTAGGAGAGCAAGGTTTGGTTGATGACCAAAGGTGATGATTAATTCCTTAAACCCATTTTTGCCCTCAATCTCCTGATATAAAAAATTGATGAGTGGTTATGTACCCTAAAGATTTAAAGTACAGCTGACTGATTCTTTTTCATATGTAAAAGTTCAGGTTTGTGATTTCTTTAAGACTCCTTATAAGATTACCTTTCTTTGTAACTGCAAATGCAGCCTGCTAGTAAAAGACTGAAAGAACACTTTGCTTGCTACATGGTTAATCTATAACAAGTTGCTTGGGTATGAATGTATGTGGGTTCTTGGGATAATTTGCTTTTTACCTGTAGTACATAAAATGTTTAATCCTGTAAGAGATAGGGAAAACTTGCTGTTTTTTCCTATTTGTTCTATATTCATTATAATCATTTTCTTGAAAAACAGAATGTAACCACATTGTAATTGCTATATTGCCTGAAAAACTTTGTTGGAGTATATAAGTTGTAGGAATAAAGTATACAGGAGAAAGAACAAGAGAGAACAGAGAATAAAGAAGGAAGCCATCAAGAGAGTGTGTGAATGTCTTCTTCCTTAAGTCCTCTCAGACAGGAAAGTTGCGTTTACACCAACTCCATAGGTTCTTCTCAAAGCCTTCTGATGCTGGAGGCTGCCCCCCAGACAGTGGTAGTTTGTCTCCTTACCTGCACACATGCACTTGTGCATCCACACTTGCACACAAACATACAAAACACACATCATATACACAAAAAATAAAAGACTGCAGCAAGACATAAAAATGCATTATTTTAAAATAAATGCATAAACACTATTTATATATACATATACATACATACACACACACACACACACACATACATATATGCCTTGTGGAATCAGAAGCTGATGCAGAGGATATTAAGGGGTTCTGCTTACTGTCTTGCTCCTCATTGCTTGCTAAACCTGCTTTCTTATAGTACTGAGGATGCCCAGCCCAGGGATAGCATCACCCAAAATAGGCTGGGCCATCCCACATAACCACAAATTAAGAAAACGGCCTAAAGGCTTGCTGACAGGCTGGTCTTATGGAGGCATTCTCTTAATTGAGGCTCCCTCTTCTCAGAAAACTTTTTGCTGTGTCAGGTTGACATAAAACTAGACAGAACAGTCTATTAGTCCCAATTTTCAATATAGAAAAAAAAGGACCTATAAAGTCATCAGAAAAAATTAATTAAGAAAAAAAACTGAATGAACAGTAAATGTTTCCCTCCAATTGATGTTTCATTTTAGCTACAAGAGATTATGATGAAGCAACCAACTAGCCAATAAAATGAATCAAAAACATGGCCTCCAAAGTCAAATTTGGACAACATCCCCACAGAGGAAATGCTTCCAATAAATCCTTAGTTTTGAGCAGTTTCAGACACCTGTCCTTAGGACTGCCACATAAAGTAACAGGTGAAAGAGTCTATGAAGTTGAGATCCAGGAAATAAATAGATGGAGTTGAAGTGACCCTGCTCTTGGAAAGAAGGAACTGGAGACTACTCCCTTACCCAGCCCATGACGTCACGGAACTAAAGCAGAACAGGTCTGAATGTGCATGTGGAGGGGTCTGCTTTGCGGTAGGAGGGTGGGTAGTTTTCAGGAGAATCCCAAGCAGGAGGAGATTCTAAAGCAAACGGAGTTTGCAGTGGCCCTTCCATTACTCTTGCTTGATCTCAGTGGAAGAACAGGCAGGACACTCAGAGTGGTGCTTCACGGGTAGTAGCTACGTCACTACCAACATGGTTTAGATTTTACATAAGGAAAGCAAAGCACTGCCACACCAATGTGCTTTATCCACATTGTTCCCATTCATCCACTGAAAATAACATTTGCTGAGCATTTACTACAAAATCATCCACCAAGGAGGATACAGCTTATAAATACAAAGGTTAGAGAGACTGTATTCTGCTGAAGAAAAGTAGCCCTCAACCATGAGTCAACAGATAACTCATGGTGCTATGGACATATTGTTTTTGAGACTACATCCCTATGTAGGCATGGCTGACCTCAAGTTCACCATGTAGCCTGCCTGGATTTCTACAGCTTCAGCCTCCCAAGTACAGGGATTAAAGGTATGTAGCACTATATTCAGCATCTGTGGGAAATTATTAACACATGCTTCCTAATGGATCTTTATAGCATAGTTTCTTTATAAAATTATCAGCATTTTCACACACACACAGACTCATAATTTCAGACATAAAATCAGGCAATTCTAAAATTTACCAGTTGAGTTCCCACAAATATACTAAAGTTACTCATGAGATGAGAAATGAAGAAATATTGGATACTAAAACTCTGTCTAAGAGCAGGGTCTACAGAATCCTTGACTTTGTAAGAAGCCTCCTACAAATGTGTTGACCGTCTTCACTAAGCAGCACCTGACTCCTGGTCCACGCATTTAGAGATGTGCCATCCTTTCTTCATCCTTCTACCACAAATGATTGTGAGTTCAGGTTGTGTTGCTCTCGTTGCATATATTAAAGTTCCCTCAAGAAACCTACACATGAGGCAAGGAGACGGCTCAGGACGTGAAGAGCCCCCACATGTACTGTTGGTGGAGTTGTTTGGCTGTTGTTTGTTTTTGGTTTGTTTGTTTGTTTGTGTGTTACTTTTTGGCTCTTTTCTCTTTGGAGGGCCCATCACCCAGCTCCCAAATAATCACACACAAAGATTTATTATTATTTATAAATGTCCGGCCTTAGTGTGGCCTGTTTCTAACCAGCTTTTCATAACTTAAATTATCCCATCTACCTTTTGCCTCTGGAGTTTTATCTTTCTCTATTTCTGTATACATTTCTTCTTACTCTGTTGCTGGTTGTGTGGCTTGGTGGGTGGCCCCTAGTGTCCTCTTTCTTTTCTTGCTCTTAGATCTCTCCTCCCAGATTTCTCCTTCTATATATTCTCTCTACCTGCCAGCCCCACCTATCCTTTCTCCTGCCTAGCTATTGGCCATTCAGCTCTTTATTAGACCAATCAGGTGTTTTAGACAGGAAAGTAACACAGCTTTACAGAGTTAAACAAAGGCAACATAAAGGAATGGAGCACATCTTTGCATCATTAAACAAATATTTCACAGCACAAACAAGTGTAACACATCTTAAAATAATATTCTACAACACACAAGCATGGGGACCTGAGTTCAGATCCCCAGCATTCGGATAAAGGGCTAGGCAAGGCAGCACATTCCTATGACCCTAAAAATGGGAAAGTGGAACCTGGGATTCACTGTCTAGTCAGTCTAGCCAAGGAGGTGAGATCCAGGTTCAGTGAGAACCCTGTCTTAAAATATGAGATGGAGAGTAGTTGAGGGCAACATCTGGCCTTAATCTTTGACTCCACACATACATGCCTGTGCATAACCCACCACACACACATACGCACATGCGTATGACCACCACACACACATACACACACACACACACACCAAGGAAAGTATAAACTACTGAATGAATCCTTTTTCTTCTAAAGAGAACTGCTATTTGTTCAGACTCTAAAATAGTGCAGGCAGTGCCTCCTAGATTGCCCAGCTTCCTCAGAACTCTCAGGGCAATGGGGAAGGAATTCTGCTTAACTTTTCAAACTATACTACTTTCCTCGTGACTCTTAAGCGAGTAACTGAGACCTTGCAGCTGACATGAACCAAGGACTGGCAATGGGGCCAGCTGCTTGCCTAGCGCATGGAAAGCCTTAGGCTCAGTCCCCTGCACTGCCCAAAATGTGTGAGTCAGTGAACGGATCTAAAACAGAAGCATCCATGGCGATTTGCATGGTGGCAATGCAAACTGCTAAGGTTCCAAAAATCTCTTATTTCCGGGTGCCTGCCTAGGGCCTGGAGGGCAAGAGGAAAGAAAAGAAGAGGAGGAAGCTCTGGGGGTAGGGGGGCTGTTATTTACACTACTGTGACAAGCCTACTTCCAAGGCCATGGAAGCTGAGAACACCCATAAAAATGAAATGGTCTCAGCACCCAGAATTCAGTCAAGTGTATTTGTGCCCAGGCCTATGACTGAGTATGAAATCAGAGCATGGAAAGATTACAGCCCAGCTGACTGGCTTTAGATCACTGATTTCCCCAGGGCTGAGAAAAACCTGCTATTCATGGTGTCTCTTGACATGGAATTTTTCAAATGTACAGTTCCTGGGAAACTTAGACATTCATATCTCTTCACTATTAATATGCACATAAGTTACATATGCTATGAATAAGAACTGGCTCCTATCATTAAAGGAAATTTAAACAAGGATGTCCTTAGAGTCTGTGCTGTTGGGATCACATCAGTGAGAAACTTCTGGATTATCTTGGTTTTCAATGTTCACATGACTACAGTTTTATTATTCACAACCCCGAAATTTTGCCAAGATATGAGCACATAGGAACACACAGACACACAGACAGACAGAAACACACATATACCCAAGCATATCCAACACCAATTAACTGATAATTTTAAAAGTGTGAAATCACTCAGGGATAATAACAACAACAACAACAAAATCACCTTTTGGAAATGACTCCGTTCTGATTTAGAAGGTTAATACATGCATGAGTGGTTTCCTGGAAGAGCAATCCCACTGCAAGGTGTACAACTGAAAGGCTCAAATGATTATGGGGCAGCTTTTCAAGGGATAAGTCATCTAGAGCTAGGCATTGTGACACAAATGATTTCCTTTGTGTGTTCGTCAGATCTGTGTGCCGCGTAGAACCTGACAAGCAGACTTCGCCAAAGTCAGTCCCGGAATGTTCAAGAATCGCCAGTCCCGGAGTGTTCAAGAATCGCCAGTCCCGGAGTGTTCAAGAATCGCCAGTCCCGGAGTGTTCAAGAATTGCCAGTCCCGGAATGCTCAAGAATCGCCAGTCCCGGA
The DNA here is from genome assembly GCA_004026605.1 of Ondatra zibethicus. Lineage (NCBI taxonomy): Eukaryota > Metazoa > Chordata > Mammalia > Rodentia > Cricetidae > Ondatra > Ondatra zibethicus. The sequence continues at coordinate 6,442 of PVIU01003187.1, read as the reverse complement.
GTGTTCAAGAATTGCCAGTCCCGGAGTGTTCAAGAATTGCCCGTCCCGGAATGCTCAAGAATCGCCAGTCCCGGAATGTTCAAGAATCGCCAATGAAACCAGTGTGAAAAGGACGAAGTTCCCTGGTTCCAGAACAGACAGACCTCTCAGTCCGTGGCCACATTTGTCTCTTTGCTGATGAGAATAGAAGCCATGAGACAGTTCTACGCACTAAAGCAACAATGATACTTTACTTTTAACCATTGCTGTAGTTTACCGATCAACTCATTTTGCATCCTCCCTTAGTACCCAGCAAGGTGATATTTATTTTTCTGTCCCTGGAGTGACAGGATCTTGCAACTGACTTCTGGACAAATGCAGAGAGACAAAATGAAACACATGACTTCTCACTCTTGGCCAAGGAAAACCCACACTCATTTTCTGTCAGATGCAGCACATCAATTCCTCAACTCAGAGAAAGTGAGTGGTTTGCATTAATGAGCTGTGAGCCTCTGAGTAGCCACATACATCAGAGTCCCTTCACCCATTTATTGCCAACAACAACCATTTATTGTGCTAAGCCTCTGGAATTTTGGTACTTGTGACAGCAGTTAGTGATAAGACTAACATAGGAGGCCACTGTCACGATCCAAGTCTAATAGAATGCTGGATTTGATCTGAGTGATTACAGTTGGTAGAAGCACTCAGATTCTTATAATATCTTTAAACTGAATCAGATTCTGTTTGGATGTGGCATTAGAAGAATACTCAAAGGCATGTATATGGAAATCGAGGCAGGGAAACTATGAGTTTCAGGCCAGTAATACCCTGTTAAATAAATAATATTGAGAAGCCTAAGATGTCTGAAAGATTATTGGCATAAACAACCAGAAAGATGAAGATGAAGCCTTCACTGGAGCTGGAGAAAGATTCTGAGTTGACCAGGTTGGAAGACAAACAGAAGCTAGTCCTAAGAAAGGGAAGAATTAAGATCCAAAGATAAACACCATGTAGGCAATGTGGTGTACAGTGCTATTGTCTAGAGACAAGGTCTATGCTAGAGAACCAATTTCAGAGCTGTCAGCCTAACATTCAAGTCATAAGACAGTTTGAGATCTTCCAGTGTACTTGCATAGATTGAAAGGGAAGCAGCAGCATGCCCAGGAGTGTTTCTGTTTCCAAAGATTTTTGAAGTTAAGAAAATACACAGAAAGATATTTTGGAAAGGAAACCCAGTGAGCTGTGGAAAACAAGCCAGACAGGAACCAAATAAAAGGTTTCAATGATGGAGTAATTTAGCTGACTGGGGTGCAAATAGCAGACACCTTACAAACATAATGCTTTATTCTTTAATGTACAACCTGATACATAGCAGCAATAAATAAATATTAATGAATTGTAGATGAGTCTAAATAATAACTATAATTTGCTTCAAGAAGAGTTGAAAGGGCTGACCAAGTGACACACAGTGAGAATTACATTGGCCAAGAACAATCGAACAAAATATGATGTAAAAGCAACTAATTAAATGGCAGTTTCACCCACCCAGAGCAACAAGTCACATTTTTGTTATCTATAAGTGATATATACAACTTCTTATTCACATAGCCAGTCAAAATTACAAGGGAGGGCAAGTTAGGAGGGCGGGGACCCATAGAAGAAGAAGGAGGACAAGAGAGGACAGTGAGGGGTAAATATGGTCAAAATACATTGTATACATATATAAAACTGTCAGGGGAAAAGTCTTGTCACAAAAGACCACAAATCACATGATTCATTTATATAAAATGTCCAGAATGTGCAAATACAGAGAGAGAAAATAGACATTAATGATTGCCAGGGCCTAAAGAAATGCAGTGACCAGGAACTGATAAATGCAGTTATCAGAACGGGGATTTTTTGGGCTAATGAAGAAGTTCTAGAAGAAGATAATGGTCACACCGGAACAACCTCGTAAACATTCTTAATCTCCTGAGTCATAAACTACAGCTGATGGACTGTTTGTTGTTGGAAAGTAAATCTTACACTATCCGAGCTACATTTCACTTAATAAAACTTTCACAGATTGAAAAAACTATCTGATAGCACGTTCAGGGGCTGAACAAAGTAACTCTGGAAATGAATAGCATAAAGTGAAGCCAACCTTTTTAGTGTACAGTTCCGTGAGTTTCTGTCGAGGATGTATGGCTCTGTGATCTGTACAAGGCAGAGAATTCAAAAAAAAAAAGCCTTTTCCTCTGTGCAGTTAATTCCTCTATACACTCCCATTCCTGAAACCTGATAACTGTGGCTCTGTTTCTTCCAATGTGTCATATAAGGGAAATCAAACTTAGATAAGTGAGTCACTAAATTGAGAGAAGCCAGACACAAAAGACTAGGCAGTGTTTGATTTCCCTGCACCAGCACTCCCAGTGAGCTCAGCAGTTTGTGCAACTGGCACCTTCCTACTTTCCCGAGGGAATGCAGACCCTTGGACTGTCTTCATTGTCCACCAGTTTGGCAGTTTCTTACAACTTAAACATGTACTAACTGTAACAGGGATGCTGTGGTAGGCGAAGGGTTCACTGAGCTCAAAGAATGGATTGTTGGAGATGAGAGAAGGCAAGAATAGTTTTGTCCCTCCAAGATGCAACGGGGCTGAGAATCTTTAAGGCACCCTGAGGCTGGCTTGGGTAATTTACAGGCACCCTTCCCACTGTTTGTCCTGCTTCAATACCCACCTCCCAGTCCTCCCGGAATGTCTTCTGGGAACAGAAAACTGTCTCCCGGAGAGTTAGCTTTTGCTTTCTTTGGCTGCATGTGTCCCTCAAACACTCCTTCAAATAACCCAACAATTCTGCCTCTGATTATTTCTACACATAAAATAAGACTTTTAGTTCTCATAGAAACCTCTGTCAGCTAGGCATGAGGATACGTTGATCGGCACTGACTAAGGATTTAAGAGTAACCTCGCTGTAAGACAAAATATTTTCCAAGCACCCAGGAGGCTGGGTTTGGAAGACGAGATTTTTGGCTATGGTGTCTAAAGAGTAAGATTTTGTCTCAATTGTGCGTAATCACAACCGAGTTGGAAACAATCCAAATGACCCTTTGCTGGGGAAAGGATATAGAGGGCAATCATTTTTCAATCCTAAATGACACTATATGGGTATATATGAAAAGCTCTCCAGTTTGGTAAATGCACAAGTCTGTTTTGTATCCCACTAAACTGTGACTTTAGTTCTACACTGTTGTCTTAAAGAGTTTATTAGTTTGTCTTTATTGTCTCGTTTCAATGAACAATTGAAACATTTGAATAAATGAACAATGCTTTTGGCAAGGAAATAGTGAGAAAAGTAGAGAACAAGCATCTGTTGGGAAAATGCATGAGATTGAAATATCTATTGGGCTTAAAAAGAAAAAAAAAGATTGCAGGAAAGATTACTCAAATGAGACAGTCAGTCATTGGTACTAAGCAATTTCAACTGTGTCCTAGATTCCAAAAGCAAAGTCAATACTGAGCACAATAGCTCTTCAGAATACCGGGGAAGGTTTAATTGACTGCTGGGCTCTTACAATGCAGGTCCATTTCCCAACACTAGGCGAAAGTTCCAATGCATTCTTAGGAAAATAGTCCAGTGGCCATTTTAATGACACTGTTGTGAGTCTCTCAAAACTTCCAGCCAGCTCAGGCATATACCTAAAATCTTATGGTATTTAAAAAAAATGCATTATGGTTTGGTGTTATTCACATTAGCCTCTTAAGTTTTAACCATTTAATGTTCTTTTACAATTTTTTTGTTTTTAAATTATCATCAAAAATCATAGTTCTTCTTGATGATATACTTGTAGCAATCTACATTATATATTGGGAAGGGAAAGTCTCATCTCTGGCTCCTTGTAAAAGTGCTATCAACGCCTATACCTAACCTATTTGCAGGGCCCTAGGGAGGTATTACACAATGAGGAAAAGAGAACAGGAATGAAGCAAAGCTGATACAAGAATGATCGGAACCACATTTAAGGCCATCTGAATGGCTTAGGCATCCAGGCTACTCAGTGTATAAAGTGCTTGCTCTGCCAGCAGTACCTGAGTTTGGATTCTCAGCACTCACACAAAAGCTAGACGTGCCACAACATTGCCAGGTTACCGGGTCCTAGGGAGGCAGAGACAAGAGGATCCCTGGAGATTGCTGACCAGCCAGTCTACCCAAAATTGTGAGTTCCAGGTTCAGTTAAAAAGTGACCTTGTCTTAGATATGAGGTGGACAAGAATAAAGGAAGGCCCCTGAAGTTAGCCTGTGTTCTCCTCACATGTGTGAGGAATGCATTCCTGCACATATGCACACACACACACAAAAGAGAGCCTGTGGGGGAGGGACGAGTAGAGAAACACACTAAGGATAGAGGGTCAGTTTTATATGCTAGAAAGAATTTGCATAGCCAAGTGATGGTGCAGATTAAAAAGAGATAGGCCAGGGTTTGGGAGAGGGCTGAGCAAGTAAGTGCACTTGCTGCACAAGCATGAGAAACGGAGTCCAAATCTCCAGAAGCTATGAGTACAAGCTGGGCATGGTCGCAGGCACCTGTAACCCCAGCCTTCTGGAGGTGGTGGGGACTGGGAGACACCTGCAGCTTTCTGGTCACAAGTCCATACCCAGGTTCAGTGAGATGTACACACACAAATAAATAAATAAACAAATAAGAAAGATATTGGTACTTAGCTCCAGGCTTCAGTCTCTCAGAGAACCCTATGTAGATAAGCATGTCAATTCTGACAGTGATGACATCAATTAGAACAAATCAGATAAATTCTGGTTCCTATAAAATTTCAAGGACTGCCATCACTGGCCCCAGACAGATGAAGAACTTTACTCAGCAGCTAGACTGAGGGTGGAGGGACACTGAGCTGCAGAAAGCTAGTTCATCCATATCAGACTCCCAGGGCCTCAAAATCTTCCGTGGCCATGGGGCAATAGGTATTTAAATGGCAGTGCTCATTGCTACTTAGTATTCAGCAGGAAGCAGACAGCTGACTGAATGTTTACTTGGACTGTACACTTGGTGAGCAGTTCTCTGATAATGTCTTCCAAAGCCATCTTGAACTTCTCCTCCCCATAAAATAAGTGCAAACTTTAAAAGGCATGGGAGCATTCAGAGTTACTCCTTAAGAACCCAGAGTCTCCTCATTGGTGGTGTTATTTTGTGCATTTTTTTCTTCTTCGGGATTTGCTGTAATGAGATCATCAATTGTGTGTGTTTTTGTTGGTGTAGCCATCTTCCTTGGGTTGGAGTTTTCCTTCTAGTATTTTGTGTAGGGCTGGGTTTGTGGCTAGGTATTGGTGAAATCTAGATTTGCCATGGAATATCTTGTTTTGTCCTTCTATGGTGATCGAAAGTTTTGCTGGGTATAGTAGCCTGGGCTGGCATCCGTGGTCTCTCAATGTCTGCATAATGCTTGACCATGCCCATCTGGCTTTCATTGTCTCCACTAAGAAGTCAGGTGTAATTCTGATAGGTCTACCTTTATATGTTACTTGTCCTTTTTCCTTTGCAGCTCTTAATATTCTTTCTTTACTCTGTATGTTTAGTGTTTTGATTACTATGTGGCGAGAAGACTTTTTTTTTTGGATCCAGTCTATTTGGTGTTCTGTAAGCTTCTTGTATCTTCATAGGCATATCGTTCTTTAGGCAGGGAAAGTTTTCTTCTATGATTTTGTTAAATAAATTTTCTGTGCTTTTGAGTTGACTTTCTTCTTCTTTTTCTATACCTATTATTCTAAGATTTGGCCTTTTTATATTGTCCCATATTTCATGGATATTTAGCACAGACCTAAACAGAGAACTCTCAACAGAGGAATCTAAAATGGCTGAAAGACACTTAAGGAAATGTTCAATGTCCTTAGTCATCAGAGAAATGCAAATCAAAACAACTCTGAGATTCCATCTTACACCTGTAAGAATGGCCAAGATCAAAAACACTGATGACAACTTATGCTGGAGAGGTTGTGGGGAAAAGGGAACACTTCTGCATTGCTGGTGGGAATGCAAGCTGGTACAACCCCTATGGATGTCAGTGTGGCGATTTCTCAGAAATTAGGAAACAACCTTCTCAAGACCCAGTAATACCACTTTTGGGTATATATCCAAAGGATGCTCAATCGTGCCACAAAGACATGTGCTCAACTATGTTCATAGCAGCGTTGTTTGTCATAGCCAGAAACTGGAAACAACCTAAATGCCCCTGGATCGAAGAATGGATAAAAAAAAAATGTGGTACATTTACACAATGGAGTACTACACAGCAGAAAAAAATAATGACAGCTTGAATTTTGCAGGAAAATGGATGGAACTAGAAAGCATTATTTTGAGTGAAGTAACCCAGACACAGAAAGACAATTATCACATGTACTCACTCATAGGTGGTTTTTAAACATAAGGCAAAGAAAACCAGCTTACAAACCACAATTCCAGAGAATTTAGA
>PVIU01003186.1:126677-152738 GCA_004026605.1 Ondatra zibethicus | reverse complement strand
GGGATGCAGGTGCTCATGGACCTGCCTCTGGTGCGTGCTCAGCCAGCTGTGGGCGTGGGTGCCATCCCCTGCTGTGCACATAGTGCCTGGCAGACTGTCCCTAAGGCCAGACCCTAGAAGTCTCCTACAGGCCTATGTGCCTGTCCTGCCTCAGTGTGCTGTGCTGACCTGTGAAACCCTTCACAGTGCTGTCTGGCTCATTCCTTGGTACTGAGATGGGTGTCTCTATTGGGGGACCTCCCTGTGTGCACTTGTGTCCCTTAGGGAACTGCTGTCAAGAAGAGGGTTTCTAACTCCTTTGTGTGAGACAATAGCAATTTTTGTGTCCTCATTTTATACAGCGTTTTCTGTAGGATTTTCTGCAATTGCCTTTGCTGGTTCTTGGCTCAGAAGCATTGGTGGTACAGTAGTGAACATTCTTAGCTCTAACTGGTCAGAAGCCACGTCCAGGGGCCTGTTCATTACCATCCCGTTGTGGCAGCCCCACTGTGGTCCCAGTCCATGTTCATGTGCCGCTCTTCTGTGCTACTCTCTTCCCCCAGAGTGCCGCACCCCCTGCCCAGGAGGAGAAGCAGGGCCCTGCCCCTCCAGGTCCCCCTCGGCAGCCCCCGTCCAGGAGCAAGCCCTACATCTCATGGCCCTCATCAGGTATCACAGGGGGATAGGTGCTGGGGCAGGAACTCCTTTCTCCATCTTCCTCTTGACCTTTCCCTGAGGTCAAAGGTGTTGTTGTCCACAGGTGGGTCTGAGCCTGGAGTGAGTGTGCCTCTGAGGAGCATGTCCGATCCTGACCAGGACTTTGACAGAGAGGTATGTGTTACCTAGCACAGACCGCCATGGCCACACAGGGCCGTACAGCAGGGAGTGCAGTCTTGAGCCCCTCTGGAGTCCTGCACTCCGGGATACGATGGCCTGAGCCCAGAGACCCCCACTAGCATTGGGCAGCCCAGGATGGGCAACTGCCTGACTTGAGTCACAGGTCCACGTGCAGCAGTGTGGCCAAGGTTGTGGGGTCACCAGTCATACACCCCACCTAGGGGTGAGGTTCTGCCAGAGACGCCCCTCCTTTGAACCTCTCTGTTCTCTGAGATGGTTCATGTAGCCCGGGCTGGCCTCAAGTTTACTACTGTGTAGTTGAGGGTGACCTTGACTCGTGATTCCCCAGGAGTGGTCAGAGTTCCACACCCTGCTGCGTAGGTGGTCATACTTAACAAACTGTCCCGAGCCAGGTCTCTTGTAGCTGTTTGTCTCCCGAGCTCTGGAATTCCAGGCAGGCACCATCTCACTTTACTTCTGGACTTTTAGTTTGTTTTGTGAGGGTTTTGTTGCTTTTATCAGGGTCTCAGTAAATAGCCCAGTCTGGCCTAGAACCTAGTGTTGACCAAGCCTTGAGTTCAGCACTGAGATCTGCCAGCCCCTGACCCTGAGTGCTCATTAAAGAAAAGCTGTGACTGTCACGTGGGCCCTGCTTATCTCTGCTTTTCCTGACAGGATCTCAGATTTTCCCCAGAAAAGCTCTGCCAGTCTTCCTCCAGCCCCCCAGTTCTGAGCATGTGCCACCACACCTGGCCTTTCCTCCAGCCCCCCAGTTCTGAGCCTGTGCCACCACACCTGGCCTTTCCTCCAGCCCCCCAGTTCTGAGCATGTGCCACCACACCTGGCCTTTCCTCCAGCCCCCCAGTTCTGAGCATGTGCCACCACACCTGGCCTTTCCTCCAGCCCCCCAGTTCTGAGCATGTGCCACCACACCTGGCCTTTCTGTCATACTTTTCTGTGTGGATGTGACATAACCTGGCTCTCATCTTGGAGGGTCTCCTCTTGTCACCTTGGCTCCTTCCCTTCTAGAGCACTTGTGAGGGTGTGAGCAGCAGCACTCCCATGCACTGGAAGGTGACAGTGGCCCCTGCTTTGGTTTCCTCTCCGTGGAATGGGGATGAGAAACAGATGAGATAGGACTTAACCTAACATCTAGCACTGAGGCTTGAGGAACTATGTGTCTTATGTGACTTAGGTCTTTCTGGAAAGAGAGGAGCTGTCCTGTCAACTCACAGCACCCAACATGGAAGTGGTGATTGACATGGCCATTCTCCTGCTCCCTTTACAACCTGAGGCTCACCTTGCCAGCCATCTTCTCCAGTGCACACTGGAGAAGGGACCCCTCCCTCCTTCCTCACCCATCACGAGCATGCTGGGTGATGTGCTGGCTCTCCATTGAAGTCTTGTCATGTGGTTTTGGTTTTTATTTATTTTATGTGTGTGAGTGTTTTGCTTGCATGTATGTCTGTGTACCTTGTGTGTACCTGGTGCCAATGAGACCAGAAGAAGGTGCCAGATCTAGAACTGGAGTTATGGATCGTTGTGGGTCACCATGTAGGTGCTGGGCACCAAGCCTGGGTGCTCTTACTGCTCAGCCATCTCTCAAGCCCATGTTTCACGTTCTTGGTGGTGGTTTGTGACACACAAAAGCTACTGATTTGGGCAAAATTCAGATTTTTTTAACTGTTACACCCACTTTTGATATTCTATCTAAACTCATGCTGGTTACATTGTTTCTATCCAGTGTTTACGTTCTTAGCAGTTCGTGTGTGTGCGTGCGTGCATGCGTGCGTGCGTGCGTGCGTGTGTGTGTGTGTGTGTGTGTGTGTGTGTGCGCGCGCGGCCCCTGCATGTGAATGTCTCATGCGAGCTGTTGGGTGCATTCTTGCCTGCTAGATGACCTTGACAGCCCTGCTTAGGTCATTAGCTGTGGCTGCTTGGACGGCTGTGTGTTTGCTGATTTCAGTGCCACTCTGCTGCTTTGTCCTAGACTTCGGGACATGGGTCCCTTGACTTTTTTTTTTTTTTAAACTGGGAATTTTTTTGCTGAGCCTCAACTCCAGCCTGGATTTTGCTTATGACACAAAGTATGAGGTCCCCAGGCAGCTTTCCTTCTCTGCACAGACCTGATCGCAGCTGGGAGTAGAGGCCAGACCCAGGCTTTGTTTCTTTAGAGTAACTTCCCTTTCTGCAAAAGGCCATTGGAATTTCAGGAGCTCACGTTATGTCTGTAGACCAATTTGAGAATTGATACCATCTTGATAATATTTCAGTCTGTGAATATAGCGTCTCTCCATTTTTCTGAGTCTCCTTTATTGTTCTGTGTGGTGTGGTTGCTAGCACAGGCCAGATCCACCAGAGCTGGAGTTAGAGACAGTTGTGAACTGCTCAGTGTGGGTGCCGGGAACCAGCCCTGGGTCCTCTGTAAGAGCAGTTTACACTCTGAGCTGTTTCTCCAGCCCTATTAAGTAATGGTTTATAATTGTACACACCACCTCTGTTATTTTCAATGCTCTTGTGAATTGACTTGTCTGGTTTCCATGTTGTCTGTTGCTGTGTGTCAACACTGAGCCCTGAGCCTGCTGAATTCACTTGTAGTTCTGGTTTAGTCTTGATGTGTGTGGGATCGCGTCACTGGTAAATAGTGTTATGTCCTCTCCAGTGCAGTGAAGCAGGAGGTCGTTCTTGTCCCTAACCCCAGGAAGCTGTTTCTCTCTCATACTGCGGTAGCTGTAGGCTTTTATGACAGCCTTTGACCCCAATGATGCTCCCTTCTATTTATCCTAGAGTTTCTCCCTTAGCTTCAGGGTTCTTCCTGATCCTCTCATGTGCAGTCCGCAGTTCTGAGTCGCTTCAGCCTACAGGGTCAGTGGATGCACTCACCTGTGAACTTAAGGGCCCTGATGAGGCTGTAGACACGCGAGGAACCAGAGTGTCACCTGCCTCTCACGTATCTCTCTTTGCATTGGCAGCCTGACTCCGATTCCACCAAACACTCAACTCCATCCAATAGCTCCAACCCTAGTGGCCCTCCAAGCCCCAACTCACCCCATCGGAACCAGCTCCCTATGGAAGGCCTGGAACAGCCAGCCTGTGATGCCTGAGACGGCCAGCATAGCAGTGCGGGGCCTGGGAGCCCAGACGGCCCCAATGTCAGAGCCAAGACTGAGCTGACCCTCCAGTGTTGTCCAAGGAGATGTAGAATCAGTTTGTAGATAGATAAAATAATCTTTATTATAATGAGCAGTTTTGTGCCACGTTGTTGGTGGCAATCGACCAGATGTGTTCGTCTGCACAGCCGTAAGGCAACACTGTTCCGTTTGCACATGAAGGACCACCACTCACCTCTCCCACCAGGACCACCCTGACCCATGGGCTTCCTCGGCAGATGCTGGAGGTGTGATCTCAAGCCCTTCCCTTTCTCCTGAAACTGTCTCAAGGACCTTAGAAGACTCAAGTTGTGTGTCACCCCAGTGTCAAGGAGGCAGAGGCTAGTTTGTGGCACTTTTGTTCACTTAGCCGTACAGCTGCAGCTGTCCTGCTGACTGCCTGTGTCCCTGTTAGTCCATGCTGGGCCACAGCCACAAGATGCCCCTGCTGCGTCTACAGTCTGCCACAGGCTAGCACGGGGGCTGGCAAGCCCATGGCCTGCTGAGCTCAGAGGCGGCTGGAGCCTGGGAAGCCATGCCCCAGGCCCTGGGACCTCCCCTCCCTCTCCCCTCACCCTGCATGGAGCCTCTGTGCTTAATAGCCCAGTCAGTCACATAGAATCGCCCTACACTCCTGCACATCGGCCAGCACCGCAGGCCTGCGAGCACCACCTGTATCTAACCTCATCCCTCCCTGTGACCTGTGTTGAGTGGTCAGGTCTGCGGCCCAGCCCATGAAGGCTTGTGAGAACTGTGGCAGCAGGCATGTCTTGTCCTCTTCTTGGACAGGCTTCCCTTACCTATTGGCGTGCTTGGTGACACTATTCAAGGATGTGCACTTGGCCGAGTTGGCACTGAGGGTTGTGGCACTGCTGGCCATGCCTGCGTGTCACACCCAGCACCTGCCTGCCCTATCCGCCCTCCCCGGCTTTACACTGGGGCACGCACCTGCTGGGAGTTCTGGTTTTTACTTTTTAATGTAAGTCTGAGTCTTTGTAATTATTGAATTGTGAGAACATTTTTGAACAACTTACCTGTCAATAAAGCAGAATACGGCAGTTTTACAGTTCTCAGTGGTTTGTCTGAATGCGATGTCGCCCACTGTGCCCCACAGGTAACTCTCTCCAGGGACATACACATGGCACCTCTATCCACAGCGTGAGAGAGCAAGTCACCTTGCCATGGCAGGCAACTCAGATGTGGGGTAGTGGAAGGGGCGAGCCACCCAGGCGCTTTTGCCAGGCTAGTGCATCCCCTAAGGGGCCTCTGCGGATAGAGTTGGCCTTTCAGCCTGAGCAGCAGCAGAAGGCAAAGGGGACAAGGTTCGAGAAGGACAGTGTCGTGAGCCCCAGGAAAGGAGGCTTGCCACAGGGTCTGGCCAGCAGGACTTGCCCCCATGAGTCAGCATTCCTGAGGGCAGAGAGTGGCCACTCACTGGAGACCTCCAGTGAGGCTTGGTGAATGAGGACACTAAGAGCCTGCCTCAGAGTGAGGTAATGTGCAGGGCTAAGGGTGAAGTGAGTGTCTGGAGCTCAGCGAGCTCATTCCCTGGTACAGACAAAACAGCAAGAACAGATGACCCCATCACAGTTCAGAACAGGAGGGGCCAGTTGTGGGTTCTGGTAGAAAACAGTGGCGGTGGTGGTACACGCCTTTAATCCTTTAATCCCAGCACTCTGGAGGCAGGAAGAGCTCTGTGAGTTCAAGGCCAGCCTGGTCTACACAGAGAGACTGGGTCTTTAAGGGGGAGGGGGAACAAGCTCAAGAAGCCAGATGGAGCAAGCCAGTAAGCAGCACTCCTCCATGGCCCCTGCATCAGCTCCTGCCTCCCGGTGCCCGCCCTGCTTTCATTCCCGTCCAGCTGGCTTCCCTCAGTGACGTGGAGCATAAGCAACGTAAACCTTTCCTCTCAAAGTTGCTTACAGGTCAGCCCCGGGCCCCTGGCCAGGCCAGGCTGAGGGCTGAGCAGGGTTGGATACCCTAACTAGGACAGGCCCTGAAAGCTGGGAAATGTGCTACTGGATTCTGGCCTGGGTGTCGCGTAGGTCTCCTGGGTCCTCGTTCCCCTCATCTTACCCGGTGCCCTGTTCTCACAGCACCTTCCAGGAGCAAGCTAGCCTCTTGGGGATCGCACCTCACCTTCACGTTCTTGTCCTTGTCATCCGCCTCTGTCCCCTGTCCCCTCTAACTCTCAGCATCAAATGCTGTGTATGTGGGGGGAGGGGAGTAATGGCCACACCTAGCTGCTTCGTGCTGAGAGGGGGCGGAGTCTAGGGAGTGTCAGTCCAAGAAAGGAGGGACTTTTGTGAGAAGGGCTGCCAGGGTCACTTCAGCATACTGTGGTCCCATGTCCTGAGCTGCAGCTTGAGGTGACCCATCCAGTCATTCAGAGCTCAGACACCCTTTCCACCAGTGTCATCCCTCAGCACGTGACGTAAGAATGGCCTAGGTCTGTGTTTTCTTCCATTAGGCCCTGGGCCAAGGCCAGGTCAGATAAAAGTGAGCTGTCTCTAAATCGTTGTGGGTAGGACAGTCTAAGTGACCAGTTAGATAACCTCATTTAGACCCTGGGGAAGGTGAAGTTTGGCCTCCAAGGCTGGTCTCGAGGATAATGAATGACGCCAGGATCTGCTTTCAGGATCTTCCTGAGCTCACAGTGTGAGGTCCCTCCTTGAGGACTTCTAGAAAGAAAAAAATCTAACCATCATTTGATTCCCACTCCCCTTAGTTTTAAACAGTAGGCCTGTCTGGACTGCAGGTGGGCACTGTGGTGTTGAACCAAACCAAACTCATGAGGTCCCATATCTGGGTGGCTTTTTTCTCATCAAGAATATAATTAGTGAGAAATAGATGTCTCAGAAATGTCTGATATGGGCTGGGAGGTGGTGGCGCACACTTTTAATCCCAGTACTTGGAAAGCAGAGGCAGGCAGAGCTCTGTGAATTCGAGGCCAGCCTGGTCTACAGCGCAAGTTCCAGGACAGGCTCCAAAGCTACAGAGAAACCCTGTCTTAAAAAAACAAAAAGGAAAAAAAGTCTGGTATGAATTTAACCCTAATGTCTCAGAATGTGGTCCTTTGACTACTAAAGAAACACAATCACATCATTCTGCACTCAGGAAGCAGAGGTACTCTGAGTTCAAGTCCAACCTGGTCTACATAGCAAGTTCCAGAACCACCAGAGCTGCATAGTGAGACCCTGTCTTAGAGAAAAATGAAGGGAGTGGGGAGAGGGAGAAGGGACAGAACAACCCCCATTTTAGTCTTTGGTTATGCTTTCCTGCCGGGTGTTCGAGATGGTGCAGATAGCCAGAATTAATCACTTTTTTTTAAATATCAAGACCACTTGAGTCTCTGGTCTTTAGGGGTCGCTTGAGTTAGGAGTCTAGCCTTCCTTTTAGCGTAGTTCCTTCTATGTGAGGATAAGTCAAAAGCCTTGCTTGACCATGCTTCTCCTGAAAGCATGGAGGGAATTCCCCTCTGTATTGACCCTCCTGGTTCTATATTGACCCCAGTGAGAACTCACCATCTGGAATCTCCTCAGCCTCCTGAAAAAGAGAATAGTCACACCCCTCAGTCCCTGGGACTTAGTCGATCTTGAAAGGCAAGGGTTAAAATCTCCCATTTCACTCCTCTGACTACACTTGTGTAGGCCTCCAGGCATGGTTATTGGATACCTGAAAGATAGTTACTCCTGTATTTTTTAACTACTGAGCAATATTTAGATAAAATTAAGCACTTAAATAGACTTAAATTAGACATACATTTTGTTCTTTTTTTTTTTGGTTTTTGTGAGGGAGGAAGGGGACACCCACGTAGCCAGCCAGATCAGCCAAATCAACCCTGGCGATCAGTGGGGTGACAAATGTTGCAGCCAGATCTCCCTCACATTGTACGTTTTGTTCTTTAAGCCAGTCCTTACAATTGTTAGGGAGACACCAGGAATTGCATTGATCTACACAGAGGTTTGACGTCAGTGTACTAAACGTGGGTCTTTTACATACCTTATTAACTTGCTCAGTTTTGACACCATGACCAAAATAAGATCCCTGGGGAGGAAAGGGCTTGTTTGGCTTACATGTCCACAGCACTGTTCAACACTGAAGGAGCTAAGGACAAGAACAGGGCAGGAATCTGGAGGCTGGAGGGGTGCTTACTCTCCATGGCTTGCTCAGCCTGCTTTCTTATAGAACCCAGGGCCACCAGCCCAGGGATGGTACTGTTGGACTCTGAAGTCCAAACATCAGGGAGGAGTCACCCCAAGAGACCATTAAAATGCCAAGAGGATTTTAATTCTGCCATGACAGGGCCCTTCAGCTTCAGGATGAGAAGGACACCAAAAGCTGTTACAGACTTTTTTTAAAGCAAAAAGCCACAGAAACAAGGGGGGGGAGCCTGAGGGTTGTTTTAACTATTTGGATTGGCTTATTCAAAGGGATACTAGCAGTGATTGGTCTGTGCCAGGGCAGGAGAACGGCTGCGTGATCGGGTGAGGTAAGAGGGAGCATCTGAGGGTCATCCTGACCTTGTTCCAGTGACTGAATCAGTACATCAGGAACTGAGTCAACCTCCGTGGATTGTCTTGCCCCAATTCCCGGAATGGAGTTTCAGTATGTGCATGGCATGTGTAGTTGTAGGTCCCCGGTTCCCAGGGGAGGGGGAGCACTAATGCCGAGAGGCTTTTAGAAATGCCTTTAGAGTCCTTCAGTACCACCCACAACAGGCTGAGCCCTCCCCCAACAATCACTAATTAAGAAAATGCCCCACAGGTGCCCCTGTACCCTGATCTTACGGAGTCATTTCCTCAGCTGAGTTTCTTTTCTTTCAGATGACTCTAGCTTGTGTCAAGTTGACATAAAACTAACCAGTATAGTCTTCATTTTGGAAAAACATCTAGCCTTATATGAGACTTAGAAACATTAGCAAATCAACAAGCCTGCCATGCTGATCTCACCTGATGTCTTGGGAGTTGTCTGGCTTGGAAGACTGCTTTGTAACCCCACATAACAAAACACACCTTTAATCCCAGTGCTCTGGAGGCAGAAGCAGGCTGATCTCTGAGTTCAAGCCAACCTGGTCTACAAAGTAAGTTCCAGGACAGCCAGGGCTGTTACGCAAAGAAACCTTGTCTCAAAAACAAAGTTGAATTCAAGCTGCATACATGTACATCAAGCTGTTAAACCATGGGGCTTGGTAAATTCCCAGGCAAGCATTACAGAAAAGACAAGGGCGTCTCATACAGCATAGAGCAATTGTCTGTAACCTTGCCTTTGGTCTTGAGTGTGAGGAGCAGGTATGACTGACTACAGTGCTGCTGTTTATTTAATGATCTGTCTCTTTAAGAGAAGCCACGCCCACTCTGTTAAGACAGGCAGATCTTCCTGTTTGCAACCTGAGTCTCTCCTTTTCCTTCTCCCTCTCTCACTCATTCTCTCTATCTATGCTCTTCTCCCCTTCTCCCTTCCCCCTCCATAACCCACTAAATAAATATCCAACCTCACTCTGCATGGCATGCCTATCCATGTCTCTGTCTCTCCCCCTCCACTGCCACGTGGCTCGCCACCTGGAACCAGCTGCCTTTGGAGACCTGTGGCATGGTCTCGTGCATCGTCCCTGCCTGGGACCCACTGCCTGCCACCACTCAGGGACCTGCAGCGTTTCTGTTACTGCAGCCACTTGGGGATCTTCAGAATTTTATTTTTACCATTACGTTGGTGCCGTGAATGTTTTTCTTTCTTTTCTTTCCTTTTCTTTTTTCCCCCTACCTTTAAAGGCTGCTCTAAGCGGCCTCTGGCCTCTCTGGCTTCCAAGTCACCCTGACTGAATCCAGTTAGGCTGTAGCACCTCACCTGGGGGCGGAGGATGCTAACTCAACGGGTCCTGCGGTGTTCACACCAATTTACACCCCGCCTATGAGGAGAGACATCCCATTATAGGCCTTGTGGTGTCTCCGTTTTCGCGGGTTTTTACAATTTCAGCTATGGGTAGCAAGCCATCCATGTCCGTCCCCCCTGAGATGGAAGCCTTTTAGAGGCCCAAAAATCCCAGGCCCTAATGGCCTACTTCTTCAGCTCGTACCCTCATCCACCAGTGTCCTGCCAGCTCCACTTTATGGGAGCTTTCTAACTACTGTCCGCGCAGAAGCAAATGGAAAGAGTTTCCTCAAACTGTCTCTGTCACTGCTGTCAATAAGATTGGTCAGATCCACGAGGTGGCTGTTTTCAATTCCAGCTTTTTGCTGTGGCTTGTGGCATTGTTGCTCAGTGACTGGGTGGATCACACCTCTAGGCCTCTCTTATTGAGCTTAAAACCCCTGCAGCTCAAAAATTGTGGCTTTTCCATACAACATTTGACCTCTGCCATTTTGACTGAGGTCAGATGGCTTCACCACCATCTTAACTGAGTGGCTTTTCCATAAAACATGTGACTGCTGCCATTTTGACTGAGGTCACATGACTTCACCATCTTGGCTGAAATGATCATGTTCCACCATCTTTTAATGAAGTATTCCCTGCCTGGTTCCCCAGTGTTGACTCTGTTACATGGGTGACCATACCACCATCTTAACTGAGGTCAAGTGACTTTACCAACATCTTAACTGAGAGTCAGGTCAAGTGACCATGTCTGGCCATCTTTACTGAAGTATACCCTGCCTAGTTCCCTGGTTTACTTATGTTTTTGACTCTATAAATTCCTCTTGCTGACTCTGTTGCATGTGTGGTTTTGCACAATGGCATGCCTTTGGAAGGGCCCACCAAGAACATCCACTTTGTCCAATTCCTGTTCACTCTGTGTGTATGTTCATACATGTAACTTGAATGCACCTATGTTTACTGTTAAATGTTATTATTGTTGGTTCATTGCATCTCATTTCAGACTACAAAAAAAAATAAGTCTCATGTTTTAAACTGATATGTGCTTTTTTTTTCCTTCTTTTTCTGGTATGTACTTTTAAATCTCTTACAAAAATACTTTATATTTAATCCAACCCTCATTTAAAATATATTAAGATGTTCTATACTGTTGTCAGTTCTGCCGTTAACCTTCTATTGCAAGCAGTTTTTTTCTTCTTTCTGTCTTTTTACAAGTATAAATCTTACCTGTTAAGAGCCAGTACAGTCAAGCTTGGACCCAGTTCTCCAAGGAGATTCTATACTGTAGCTGTACCTGATAAACAGCCCTCAACTGCTCAGCAATCTGAGGAATATGGCATTTAGTTACTTAATTATTTAAAAACTTTTCATAACAAAAAGAGACAGTTTGGCTCCTAGCAGCACTCTATTTCCTCCAAAGAAGACAGAAGGCAAATGGGTACAGAACAATGTCCATCTGCAATTTGCTTCAACTGCCGAGTGCTGACCACTGGGCAAAACTGCCTTTCATCTAAACTGAAGATCTCCAGACATGGACAGAATCACTGGAATCAACAGCCTAGCTGCTCGGGTCAAGGTAGGCCTGTCTTCCTACAGATTTCTTAGCCCACAGGATCTTCTGGAGCATAGCAGGCCCTGCACTCAATAGCAAAAGGCAAATATGACCTTCAGTGACCATGAAGAACCCTGAGGAGTAGCTCTAGGTGCCAACCAAGTAAGTTCTTTGTCATTTTTTAATCAGTAACTCAAGTAAAATTTCATCCTCCTCAAAGATCTCTGATGCAGTTTGACAGCTGAGAGGTTTTGTCAGTTTAAAATGACAACCTCACCAAACAAATTTTAGTAAAATACAAATACAAGACCTGTAAGTTATAAAGGTGTGAGGACAAATACAAGTTATCAAATTTTTCTCTCATGCTGCCTTCCATAGTCTTAAAGATACTTTTCATTGTGCAAAAATATCTCTCACAGTCATTCTGACAAATATGCTACTGTTTATACAATGTATATGTCTAAAACCTCTGTTTTCACAAACCCAACCCCAAAAATTCTTGTGAGTTCCAGAGATCTGAATTGAAGGATCCACCTTAAACTGGTCAATACACCCCTCTCAATTCCCTGGTCCTAATTTTTTTTTCCTTAACTTAACTTTGTCCTCTGTTCTGCCAACACCTTAAACAGGTGTAAGAGACGCCAGACATTTCCATACCACAAATGCCGGACAGGAACAAACAGACCAGCTATGTCAGGATGTGACCAGCACCCAGCTTTCTCAGGTTCCCCCCCAAAAGATGATGTCCATAAATAAGCAGGAAGAAGTCTTGAGAATCCACTGTTCCAATTCCTTTAACCTGTGGTGCCTAACCTCCCGCCTTTTTATTATAAAAAAGAGATGGGAATGTAATGATCTGTCTCTTTAAGAGACAAGCCATGCCCACTCCCTCCCCCCCCCACCTGCTGAGGCAGGCAGATCTTTCTTCCTGTTTGCAACCTGAGTCTCCTCCTTTTCTGTCTTCCTCTCAGAAAGGCAGCTTCTGTCTCTCCTTTCTCTCACTTCTCTCTCTCTCTCTTTCTGCTCTTCTCACCTTCTCCCTTCCCCCTCCATAACTCACTAAATAAATATCCAACCTCACTCTGCATGGCGTGCCTATCCATGTCTCTGTCTCTTGCCCTCCGCTGCCATGTGGGTCACCGGCTGGGACCAGCCACCTTTGGAGAGCTGCGGTCTCGTGCACTGTCCCTGCCCAGAACCCGCTGCCTGCCACCACTCGGGGACCTGCAGTGTTTCTGCCACTGAAGCCGCTTGGGGATCTGCAGAATTTTATTTTTACCATTATAGTTACTGTTCTGAGTTTTTCCGTTGACTGCTTTTCTTTATGAGATAAGTAACAGCACAAGAATGGTGGAGTGTCTGCGCTTGCCCATGGCTCAGTCCCTGCCATGCATGGTTCCCTCTTGAGTCTTAGGCCTGTCTCACCCTCTTGTCCATCCTCACAGGGACTAGGGCTCAGGTCTTTACAGCTACCCAAGACATTAGATGTCACCACTCCTCAAAACAATTACCTTCCACTTAAGCCACATGAGCTCAGAGGGACCAGAGCCCCATTCACCAAGTACCCTCAGCACGTGCTCAGTGACGGGCCACTCTGCTCCAGCCTCACATGATCCCAAAGCCCAAGAGCAGGGTATTTCTGGTGACCAGTAACTCACCTGAGTCCACTGAGCTGGAGCAGGGGCCAGATGCAGGCAGAATGCTGGTAACTTCAGCCCACCAGTGGGTCACACAAACGGCCAAGGTGGGGGTTGGGAGTCAGAGTCATCATTCCAGGATCCAGCCACCCAACAATTAAGAAGTGCTCAAGTGTCAGTCATTTGCAGAAATAGCGTAGAACAGGGAGTACTAGCCCATTGTCAGCCACAGCTGCCAGGCAGGGTTGGCCCTCCCTGACACCTTTGCCTCTAGTACCCATCACCTTCCTGTCTGGTCCGGAATGAGCAGTCTGGAGGCCTTTGGGGGAAACAAATTCTGGCTGTGCAAACTTCACACCTGTGTCTTGGTCCCAAGTCTAGTGTCACCCAACAGAATCAGAGCAGCAGGATTCATGGGTCCTTTAGACACATACAGGCCTGCATTTGTTCCGTTTCTAGTCTGCTAGTTTTTCATCAGGACCTGGCTATTCCTGTCCTTCCTATTACACCTCACTACCCAGCCATGAGGCCATGGTTCAAGGCTGCAAGGAGTAGCACTTGTAACACAAGAGGAGTTCAAGAGGGTGACTCCTCAATGCTGTTCCTAGTTGGGCAGAGGGATCAATTTGAGATTAAAAAGTGGCTATACTGCCAAGGATCATCAGAATAGCAGGGTCCACAGTGCAACTGGTGGATATCTTCAGGGATGCTGCTGGATGTCCATAGAACAGTAGCAGTAGCCTCCTCAGTGGCCCCTGGCCACAGTGACCTGCTCAGGCCAGGCACAGGCCAAGGGAGTGGTGAGGTAGAACAGCAACATCAGAAGCAGAGAAACTCAATGCTACACACACACACACACACACACACACACACACATACACACACACACAGACGCTTAACCAGACTGTAGGAGTCACCCCGGTGCCCAGAACGTGTCTGATTTCAGAGCCCAGAACTCAACCCCTTCTTGTTACATCTTGCCACCTCTATTGCTCTGAGGTCTGTGCTAAAGGTCCTTCCTTGTTGACACTTGGCAGAAATTCTGAAGTACAGGAATGGCCAACAGCTTCATCCAGCAAGAACCAGTTCATTGGTGCTTGGCCCACACAGGTTGGCTGTGTAGAGATTTTCTATCCTGTTGGTTTTCACATTCTCTGTATTTCCCATTAGAAGCCACTTTATCCACCAGATTATAGATGAAGCCCATGTGCAGAAAAATGTCAATTGTTCCCTTCTTAAGGTTATGGATTGGGGATCTCAACGGATAAAGACACAGCCTAGGGGAGCCTTTACTAAGAACCATGCATTTTTAGACAAAAGATGTATTGGAACATCTAGATCTTTGTCTCCAACTCCAGTGTCTTTGGGAGTTTATGTTTTTTAAGATTTATTATGTATACAGTGTTCTGCCTGCATGTACACCTGAATGCCAGAAGAGGGCAACAAATCTAATTATCAATAGTTGTGTGCCACCATGTGGTTGCTGGAAATTGAACTGAGAACCTCTGGAAGAGTAGCTAGTGCTCTTAACCTCTGAGCCATCTCTCTAGCACCTTGTTTTGTTTTTGTCTTTTTGTCTTTATTTATTTATTATATATGCAACATTCTGCCTCCATGTATGCCTGCAGGCCAGAAGAGGGCACCAGATCTCATTACAGATGGTTGTGAGCCACCATGTGGTTGCTGGGAATTGAACTCAGGTCCTCTGGAAGAACAGTCATTTAACCACTGAGCCATCTCTCCAGCCCCCTTGTTTTGTTTTTTGAGATAGAGTTTCTCTGTGTAGATCTGGCTCTCCTCGTTCTCACTCTGTAGAACAGTATATCCTCAAGCTCAAAGGTCTACCTGCCCCCGTCTCTGGAGTGCTGGGATTAAAAGAGTGCTCCACCACTGCTGGCTACATCTTCCGGAGATTTTAACAACATGGGCGTAGGAACCTGTGTCCTCTTGTTCATTTTCTACCATGAAGGTGGGGAGGCATGGTCCTTGTTTAGGCCATGTTGGTGAGTGTAGTAAGAGGAGTGAAGGAGAGGGTGGGCCGCAGTCCCCGTCCCGGCGGCTCCCTGGTGCAGAGCCCCTTGTTCCATCCCGCCTGAAATAATTACACAGAAACTGTATTCATTTAAAACACTGCCTGGCCTATTATATCTAGCCTCTTCTTGGCCAACTCTCATATCTTGATCTAACCCATTTCTATTAATCTGTGTTTACCACGAGATCGTGGCTTACCGGGAAAGATTCAGCATGTCTGACTCTGGCGATTTCATGGCGGCAGCTCTCTCTGCCTCTGTCTCTTCTTCCCAGCATTCTTTTCTCTTTTCCCCACCTATCTAAGTCCTGCCCTATCAAAAGGCCAAGGCAGTGTCTTTATTAGCCAATTAAAGCAACCCACAAACAGAAGGACCTCCTACACCAGGTGAGACTTCATGGTTAAAGCTTCTGACATTTCTGACTCCCTGAACTTTCAGATCTTAGAGTCTTCTTGGGGTTTTTGTTTGTTTGTTTGTTTGGTTGGTTGGTTGGTTTGGTTTTTCAAGACAGGGTTTCTCTGTGTAGCCTTGGTGGCCTGTCCTGGAACTCACTCTGTAGACCAGGCTTGCCTCAAACCCACAGAGATCCATCTGCCTCTGCCTCCTGAGTGCTGCGGTTAAAGGCGTACGCCACCACCGCCCAGCATGATCTCAGAGTCTTAGGACAGGACTTGTGTTGTAAAGTTATCAGTTGGGACTCAGCTTCATAACTCTGCATTTTGATTAATTGTGGTTTTCTGTAATGTTCTCCACCAATAGATATGCAGATGGGGTGGGGGTGTTGGGGAGCTCATAAGGCCTCAACTCTACATGAAGGACCACAAGCAACTAAGGAATGCTGAGTGTAAGAGACAGACTTCCATGGGAAAGAACACACCACTTGATTGGCCAGTACCAAATGTTTAGCCCTGAGAACATACATGCAAGTAGCATGATAAAGACTGAATAGGCAGGGTTGGAGAGATGGTTCAGATGTTAAGAATACTTGCTGCTCTTTCACAGGTCCTGAGTTCAATTTCCGGCACCCAGATGCTGGCTCACACCATCTGTAATAGAATCTGAAGCCCTCTTCTGGCATGTAGGTATTCATGCAGAGCATGCACACACTCAAAATATAAATAAATAAAATTTTAGAAAAGACTGACTAGGTTGTATTTGTCCATTTAGGAACACACACACACATATGCGTGTGTGTGACAAAATTAAAAAGAGGCCATGAATTTGAGAAAGAGCAAAGGGCGGGGGGCACATAGCAGAAGACAAGAAAGGGGGAAATGATACAATTATCTCAAAAATTAAATAATTTTTAAGAGAAAGAAATGAGGGGGGGAGTCTGTACTATCTGTCCTATATGACTCTTCAGTACCCTGTGACCTTAATGAATTGACCACCATTCACAAAAACCTCTGAGGTAAACATTCCCTTTGACGCCCTCCCCGGTTCAAATTTATGATCTGTAAGCTTGATAAGCACTCAGTAAATAATTTAGCACATGGGCCTGTGATCCAGAGAGCGTGGAGTGCTTTCCCTTAGCCTGTGTGTGTCACAGCTGGAAGATACAGACAGAAGTGGGGTGGGGCAGAACTCCGAGCAGGCAGCAAGCAGGGGAGAATATTCCATCTCTGTTAGACAAACAGGCATGGATGGTGGCAAGAGAAAGAGCTGGAGGGCAGCCCAGTTGCAGTTGGGCCCTGGTCTCAAGCCTCCCACCCTGGCAGGCTGAGCCTCCTTTGCCTCCAGGTGTTCTGGCAGCAGCTTGTCTAGAACCAGCCTTGGCTGTGGCAGTCACAGCCATCTTCCAGGCCATCTTGGCACAGCTTGGCTAGGAAAGCTCCCAGTTCCCTTTGTCCCCTTTAGAGACAGTAGCCATATTTTCTCTGTGGACTGGCTTGCAGCAATGGGAATGGAACCTGAGCCTCCTGCATGCTGAGGCACGCCTACCTCCCACCGAGTCCACCTGCAATCCCACAGCCAGCACTCCTGCCATTTTCTTCCCCAGCGTCCAGTGTCCCCTGCAAAACCCACAGAGCAGGGGCTGGAGAGATGGCTCAGAGGTTAAGAGCATTGCCTGCTCTTCCAAAGGTCCTGAGTTCAATTCCCAGCAACCACATGGTGGCTCACAACCATCTGTAATGAAATCTGGTGCCCTCTTCTGGCCTGTAGGCATACACACAGACAGAATATTGTATACATAATAAATAAATATTTAAAAAAAACCCACAGAGCACTACACACACACACACACACACACACACACACACACACACACAGTGTCCGCTGCAAGACCCATGGAGCAGCACACACACCACCACCACCACCATCATCCCCACCCCACCTCCCCCCAACCCCACCTCAGAGTTCACATCAAACATTCTTAGCTCTCCTTTTGAAAGCTCTGAAGGGGAGAAAGGACAGGCTTGCAGCAGCCATGTAGTTCCAGACACACAGCCAAAGCCCACGAGCCATGCCAGCCCCCCCCAAGCAAAGCTTTCCAATGAGAAAGACCTTCCCTCTCAACCCAGAGAATCCTCAAGGTGTCATGCCCCACCTCAAACCCAAAGCTACTTTCCCCTCTGTAATGGAAAATTTCCAGAGGTCAGGTCCCCCCCAGGAAGCTAGATTGGCTCAGAAACGTAAAGCTGAGTGGGCCTTCCCTCCCCAGATGCCTGCCCTTATCTGGTCACAACCCATGAGCCCACAAGTCAGGTGGGGCCAGGAGGCAATGGATCTTCCCTGTGAACCTTGCCCAGGTGTGTCCCCCCACCTTCCTCCCCAGGAACTATCAGTTTCCTTGGTTTGCCCTATCTCTTGGCCTAGGAATGGTGGCTTCCACCTAGTTTATGGGGTAAAAACTCCTTCCAGCCAGAAAATAGCAAAGCTTGCTCCCTCAGAACCTGAAAACCCTACTCTCCTTACTCCCCATGGAGGTGGTAACTAACTGGGGGGGTCTCACCATACTAGTCTTGGAACAGGGGTCTGACCCAGAAAGGGCCCCCAGAGTGCCTGATGGTTGAGGCCACCTCCAAGTCCTTCTCCAGGGTCTAGTCTGGTATACAATTTTGGTTAGATTGCTCCCCAAATCCAGTATAAGTGCCCTGAAAAATCTAACAGAGGCACATGAAGGGATCTCAGAACTCATTCCCTGGCTGGGACAAAATACAAAAAATTAAAAAGAAAACAATAGTCTCATATGGCATGCATTCACCTTTTGTGAAGCAAATGTTAAATTCATGGTCAGTTGTAATAAAATTACCCCGATGACTGGAAAGATTTTGTTAATGGAGTTTTAGAGATTGGTTCATATTACAATGGAGTATGTGGTTCAGAGAAGAGGCTAAGGTTATTGAACAATGGAGTAAAGCTAGAGGTAGGGAAATCTCCCAAGATCAAATTCTTAGAGGAGACTATGCTACTATAGAAAGGAAGGCTGTGTATGATGACCACATCCTAGATTTATGCTGCACAGCAGCTTTGAATGCTTGTGACAGAATTGGAGAATCAGGAAAGAAAATTGAGTCATTTACTAAAGTTATGCAGGGTCCAAAGGAAGCCTTTACAAATTTCTTACAAAGATTAACTTCAGGAGTAAATAGAATGATACCAATTCAGAGGCTAGACAAATTATAATTGAATCTCTGGCTTTTGAGAATGCCAGTTCTCTATACAAAAGGAAAATTAGGCTGTTAAACACAAAGTCAGCACCTTTGGAGGAGTGGATTTGAGATACAATTAATATAAAATCTAATGAATATGATGACATATGGATAGAAGAGATGATTTCCAGAGGTTGGAGGAAAGTCAAAATGTCAAATATTATAATTGTGGCAAATAAGGTCACTTTAAAAGGGATTGTAGACTGGGCATTCCTAGAAACAATGTTTTTTCTAAGAATAATCCATTCAGAATACCCCTCCCTCCTGGAGTATAGGAAAGTGTGGCAAAGGCAGGCAGCAGACTAATGAATGTAGGTCAATGAGGAATAGTCAAGGTAATCCTTAGCTGTCGGGAAACACCATGAGGGGCCTCTCGCAGGACTCTATGCCAAATCCGATTCAGTTATTTTCTGCCATCATAGAGGAGACTCCTTCCCAGACAAAGAACCTAATACCTATTGTAAGAAACCATACTGCTTTGGATAACAGAACAGCTATAGAAGAGAGAACAAAAAATTCAGGAGAAACCATAAAGGGAGTATTTTGGCAAATTTCTTTAAGTAAACAAAGACCACATTAAAAATATGAATAAATGACATCATTGAAGGTCTGGTAGACTCAGGTGCAGATGTAACAATAATTTCATCAGAATCTTGGCATCCAAATTGACATCTTCTGGATGTAAATGTTCAGATTTTAGGGATTGGAACTTTATCTCAGGTAAAGCAGAGCATAAAATGGGTCAAATGTAAAGGACCAGAAGGATAGAGAGGACTATTAAAACCATACATTCACTGGCATAACTGGATATCAACATGTAGAAGAATGAAAATAGACCCATATCTATCACCATGCACAAAACTCAAGTCCAAATGGATCAAAGACCTCAATATAAAGCTAGCTACACTAAACCTTATAGAAGAGAGAGTGGGAAGTACACTTGAATGCATTGGCACAGGGAACCACTTTCTAAATAGAACCCCAGCAGCACAGACACTGAGAGAAACAATTAATAAATGGGATCTCCTGAAACTGAAAAGCTTCTGTAAAGCAAAGGACATGGTCAACAAGACAAAATGACAGCCTACAGAATGGGAAAAGATCTTCACTAACCCCACATCAGATAGAGGTCTGATCTCCAAAATATACGAAGAACTCAAAAGAACAAATAATCCAATAAAAAATGAAGTACAGACCTAAACAGAGAACTCTCAAAAGAGGAATCTAAAATGGCTGAAAGACACTTAAGGAAATGTTCAACATCCTTAGTCATCAGAGAAATGCAAATCAAAACGACTCTGAGATTCCATCTTACACCTGTAAGAATGGCTAAGATCAAAAACACTGATGACTTATGCTGGAGAGGTTGTGGGGAAAAGGGAACACTTCTGCATTGCTGGTGGGAATGCAAGCTGGTACAACCCCTTTGGATGTCAGTGTGGCGATTTCTCAAAAAATTAGGAAACAATCTTCCTCAAGACCCAGTAATACCACTTTTGGGTATATATCCAAAGGATGCTCAATCGTGCCACAAGGACATGTGCTCAACTATGTTCATAGCATCATTGTTTGTCATATCCAGAATCTGGAAACAACCTAAATGCCCCTCAATCGAAGAATGGATTAGGAAAATGTGGTACATTTACACAATTGAGTACTACACAGCAGAAAAAAATAACGACAGCCTGAATTTTGCAGGAAAATGGATGGAGCTAGAAAACATTATTTTGAGTGAGGTAACCTAGACCCAGAAAGACAATTATCACATGTACTCACTCATAGGTGGTTTTTAAACATAAATCAAAGAAAACCAGCCCACAAATCACAATCCCAGAGAACCTAGACAATAATGAGGATCCTAAGAGAGACATACATTGATCTAATCTACATGGGAAGTAGAAAAAGACAGGATCTCCTGAGTAAATTGGGAGCCATGGGGACCTTGGGAGAAGGTTGAAGTGGAGGAAAGAGGCAGGGAGGGGAGCAGAGAAAAATGTAGAGCTCAATAAAAATCAATAAAAAAATAAGCTAACATAGCAATGAATTTGTGGGGGAAATGATTTGTTACAGCAATGAAATACTCAGATTCACATTCCCTCAATCTTAAAAACAAACCATAGACTAACGTATGTTTCAGGGAAAAATATTAAAAGGTTTTTATAAAGAACAGTCACCTGTCATTCAGGTTGTACAAGAACAGGGCACAACAGCCTTAACTTTTTTTTTGTTTTTCAAGACAGGGTTTCCCTGTGTAACAGTCCTAGCTGTCCTAGAACTACCTCTTGTAGACCAGGCTAGCCTCGAACTCACAGAGATTCACCTGCCTCTGCCTCCCAAGTGCCTCGATTAAAGGTGTGCACCACCACCACCCAGCCCAGCCATACCTTTAAAATGGTTGACTGACAAACCTGTATAGGTTAAGCTATGGCCTTTAACAATAGACAAACTGCAGGCTTTAGAACAACCTTTAGAATTTGAAGAATCAACCAGACCTGGGAATTCTCCTGTATTTGTTGTTAAAATGAAATCTGGAAAATGGAGAATGGTGAGAGATCTAAGAGCTGTCAATAAGTGATTCAGCCAATGAACTCTCTACAGTCTGGCATTCCTTTGCCTCTCTATTGCCTAAAGGATGGCCTCTTATAGTTACTGATTTAAAAGATTGTTTCTTCACTATACCTTTACAAGAAAAAAAATTTGCCTTCACAATGCCTACTTATAATAATTCTCAACCTGCTTAAAGATACCAATGGAAGATTCTCCCACAGGGAATGTTAAATAGCCTCACCCTGTGCCAATATTTTGTAAGTCAGTCAATGAAAATTATATATAAGCCATTTCCTGAATTTATAGTTTATCATTACATGGACAACATTTTGCTATCTGATTCAAATGTATATACTTTAGAAAGAATGTTTGAAGAAGTAAAGAATTTTTTTTTTGGTTGGGGATTACAAATTGCTCCTGAAAAAAAAATACAAAGAGGAAATTCTATTTATTATTTATGTTATAAAAGAGGATTACAGAAAATTAGATCCCAGAAGGTACAAATTAGGAGAGATCAATTGCAGACTCTTAGTGACTTCCAAAGATTGCTAGGAGACATTTCCCAGCTGTTGTCCACTATTGGGATAAACTCTGATGAACTAGTTAATTTAGACAAAACTTTAGGTTATAAAGACTTAAATGGTCCCAGGGAATTGTCAGCTGAAGCTGAGAGAGAATTTCTTTGAAGAGAAATTACAGAAGACTGTAGTAAGAGGCACGGGCTGTATTCCCAGCACCCGGCTCCCAGGGAAAGATTCCTAACCAGCGTCCATCTCAGGCCAGAGATTCATTGCGTCTGCCACACTGCCTTCTCTCTCCCAGCATTCCGTTCTGTCTACCCTGCCTACCTGATTTCTGCCCTATCAAAAGGCCAAGGCAGTTTCTTTATTCACCAATAAAAGCAACACAAATAAAGAAGACCCTCTTACACCATTTCCCCTTTTCTGTTTAAACAAAAAAGAAAGGCTTTCATTTTAACATAGAAAAATTACATATAACAAAACAGTTATCAAGCAAGAACTACAGTTACTATATTTTATAAAAATGGAAAACTATAATTATCTATCTATTCTTCAACTCCATCAAAGACTCCAGAAGGATATAATATTACCTAAGTAAACGAGAAGTAAGCAACTTCCAAAACTCTAGAAATGACAGAAATATCTCACTGCCTGTACAGTCACCAAAGTTCCTCTGTACCATTGGAGCATCCATCTTCAGCCTACAGGCCCATAGTATCCAGCAGACTTTTCCATGAAGCAGGAAATTTCAAAGACAGTTCAGTAACTTTCTTCTGTATCCTACAGAATGTCTCGCAGACTCTTTCATGAATCAGGAACCTCAAAGGATCATCTTACCTTTAAGCAAGTTCAGCAGTCTTCTCTCTGCAGGTTCTTTGTGTCCAGTTTATGCAACAGTCCAGGCAAGAGCACTTTCTTGCCCAAATGGCTAAGGACCCTCTTCAATGCCCATCTTTCTCTTGAAGTAGCTTGGTGCTGCCAGGAGCAGACGTGTCTCATTGTCGTGAAAAGCTCTAAGTTATTAAAACATTAAATGCTATATTCTGTAGTCTTTGAAAGATATGAAGAATGCCTATCTAACTAAAATATTTCTCTATATATCTAGAAAATCTAACTAACATGACTACAAGCTTGACTATTATCAATGATTATCCATTAACAACCTATAGAAGACACATGTGGATTGTGTAGATCTGAATCTTAACTGCATTCTGGTCATATTATTATCCAAACATTCCCCTACAAAAATTTTAATGCAGAAGGAAGATATTATCTTAGAATGGATTTTTTTTAACCATATAAACTGGTAAAAAAACTAAAAACTTACATGGAAAAAGTCTCTGAGTTAATTATAAAAGGAAAATTGAGATTTGTAAATTAGCAGGAATAGACCCAGCAGAAATTATAGTACCTTTTACTAATGATGACATTAAGAAATTATGAGAAGAAGGTGAACCCTGGCAAAGAGCTTGTAGTAATTTTTTGGGAGACACATCAATAACTGGAACCTCTCTACATCGTATATTGATGCAAATAAATCAGGAAACATGTAGTGTGAGGGCCAGGCTTGTTGGGGTTTATGTCCTGCCTGGTCCCCCAGCTGTTTAGTCCCAGAGAAAATCACACAGAGAGTCTAAGTTAGGTTATAAACTGATTGGCCCATTAGCTCAGGCTTCTTATTAGCTCTTGTAGCATACATAGCTCATTATTCTTATCACTGTTAGCCACATGGCTCAGTACCTTTCTCAGCGTGGCAGGTCACATCCTGCTTCTTCAGTGGTCCGGACAGGAGTGGCGAGAGAGCTTCCTGCTTCCCAGTATTCTCCTATTCTCCTTGCTCCGCCTCTATTTCCTGTCTGGTTGTTCTACCCATGCATCCTGGCTAATGGCCAATCAGCATTTATTTAAATCATGATTGACAGAATACGGACAATTCTCCCGCACCATTCCACCTCTTTTTTTTTTTAAATAAAGGAAAATATCCATAGTCCAATTTTTGGGAATGTGAGCATAGTATTCCAGGCTACTTCCGGCTGGTTGGAGGCACTGATAATCTTATGGGGACCTAAAGAAAATTTAGAGTTATGATCAAGTCCTGACTGGAGTGTCCTGTGAGTCTTCATCATCTCAGGCAGCAGTCTTGAATCTGTTCTGGATGTAGAACTCAGACATCCGGGCCATCTGTTCCTACCGGAGAGTTCTCAGGTGGTCTTCCTTGACCAAACCTGATTTGTCTTAACTCAGAATGAATCCACAGCCTCTCATTTCCTGTGGAAACAAAAGCAAAATCTCTTCTCCAAAGTAATATACCTTTTGACTTCAATTTTGAAGTCAAGGTATTTTCAAAATGCTCATCTTGGATTAATTCAGCAGCATTTATAAGCAAATATCTTTTAGTAGCTGTTGGTCCTTCCTCAGCATTCAAATAATTAAAAGAGAGAATAATAACATACAGTATCAATATTCTCTATGTATTTTTCATCTTTATGTGGCTTTATTTTAACCTCTATTTCTTTTATTTTTACTTTTAACTTTTGGGTTTTTGAGACAGGTTCTCTCTATATCTTTGTCCTGGAACTCCCTCTGTAGACGAGGCTATCCTTGAACTCACAGAGATCCACCTGTCTCTGCCTCCCCAGTGCTGGGATTAAAGGTGTGTGCTACCACACCTTGAAGTCACAGAGGTCAATCTACCTCTGCCTCCAAGTGTTGGGATTAAAGGTGTGTGCATCCATGCCCAACTACTCTTTTTCTTTCTTTCTTTCTTTCTTTCTTTCTTTCTTTCTTTCTTTCTTTCTTTCTTTCTTTCTTTTTAAGAACTTTAACCTTTAGCCTGCATATATTTTTACCACAATGTAAACCATTAGAGGTTTTTTTCATCTGAATCTATCTTTACTATATATCTCTCTTTTTCTGACCACACGAGTCTTTAATTTACCAAGCAATATGGGTAGGATTAAAGCCATGGCTTTGACAGCTGGATCCAGCCCATTCCTTAGCTTTCTGCAATTCCAGCCTCATGGCAGAGGTACTGGCTGTGGCCACGTTTATCACCACAACTCTATGGCATTTCAAGGTCCCTGCCATCAAGCAAGCTGCAGCATTCTGCTCACAGACAGAATGTTCCCTGGCCCGACCGCCTGCCTGAAGAGTCAGAGTTTGTCCTGGGAGGATGGCCCAGAAAGCCGGCATTTTAAAACAGCGCAGCTTTTTTCCTGCTACAGCTGAAAACCGAAAAGCATGCAGTCTGCTTTTCATCAACACCATTTAAGTGTTTCTTGGCAGGATCTCTTAAAAGAGCTGCAGGTTTTTACAGCTAAAGCTGAGACAGGAAGCCTCTCTTAAATGAGGGCTCTGCCTTGCCTCTAGCAAGCAGAGCAGACCCAAGAAATTGCTGCTACCAAGAAAACATGCTTTACTCTATTCTTTCCCAAGCTTTCTCAAGCTTTCTGTGGATGCAGTTATCCATGTGGGCGCCATTCTATAGCATGTGGGCTTGCTCATTGGGGTTTCTGTCCCGCCTGGTACCCCACAGCCGGCAAGCCCCAAAGAAAAAATCACACAAGAGTCTGCATTAGGTTATAAACTGATTGGCCCATTAGCTCAGGCTTCTTATTAGCTCTTGTAGCATACATAGCACATTATTCTTATCACTGTTAGCCACATGGCTCAGTACCTTTCTCAGCGTGGCAGGTCACATCCTGCTTCTTCAGTGGTCCGGACAGGAATGCCAAGAGAGCTTCCTGCTTCCCAGAATTCTCCTATTTTCCTTGCTCTGCTTCTATGTCCTGTCTGGTTGTCCCACCCATGCATCCTGGCTAATGGCCAATCAGTGTTTATTTAAATCATGATTGATAGAATACAGACAATTTTCCCGCACCTTTAATCCCAGCACTGCGGAGGCAGAGACAGGCAGATCTCTGTGAGTTCAAGGATAGCCTGGTCTACAGAGGGAGTTCCAGGACAAAGATACACAGAGAACCTGTCTCAAAAACCCAAAAGTTGAAAGTAAAAATAAAAGAAATAGAGGTTAAAATAAAGCCACATAAAGATGGAAAATACATAGAGAATATTGATACTGTATGCTATTATGCTCTCTTTGAATTGTTTGAATGCTGAGGAAGGACCAACAGCTACTAAAAGATATTTGCTTATAAATGCTGCTGAATTAATCCAAGATAGGTATTTTGAAAATACCTTGACTTCAAAATTGAAGTCAAAAGGTATATTACTTTGGAGAAGAGATTTTGCTTTTGTTTCCACAGGAAATGAGAGGCTGTGGATT